>VNJW01009336.1:0-12710 GCA_008042615.1 Drosophila auraria
AATAGCCCCAGGAATGTTAAAATCCCCTAGAACTACTAAGTGGTCCCTATCCGAAAGTCTATTGGAGACCGCCTGAATAGCGGAAAGGTGGTTCCAATAAGTAGGAAGTTCCGACAAGGGAGGAATGTAGGAACATGTAATAAAAGTAAAACAACCATTAAATGATAGTTTCATCACAGAGGAATTCAACATCGCTGCATTCCTCGAAAGCTAATACTTCAGACGTGAGGTTTGAGTCAACCGCAATGAGGACACCGCCCCCTCGCCTGGAAGGCCGATCTAGCCTGTACGTTGTGTACACAGCTGGAAAAACTTCGGAGCTTAGAATCTCCGGCTTTAACCAGGTTTCTGTGAGCACAATCACCTGGGATGCAAATGAAAGGCTATCAGAATACAATTTGGGAAGCTTACTACGTAAGCCTCTTGCATTCTGATAGGAAAGAAGAAGAGAATTGGTTAGTTTTTTGAAGCGGACGACGTAGATGGCACAGCGGTTTTATCCGGCTTGGGTAAACTAAGCCCTACAGGCCGTTTTTTCTTTTTCTTAGCTTCGTACTCCTTAACAACAACATACTTAGGCCAGAAGGCAGCAGAGCATATTGTGTTAAAAAGTTCGTCAGGGACATTTATTTTGAAAGATGAAATATCCCTAGCATAGGAAAATTTAAATTTTTCCACCTTTATCTTGGATTCATCGGCTTTAGTGCGACCTAGGATATAGGTACTATCATCCTCAGATGTTTGATAAGGGGAAAGCCGCGAAACAAATATCTGTTTCGTAGGTGGAATAGCTATTACGGCTTTAGGTACTACATTTGTAGTACCAATATCGGCCGGTATTCCAGGCCTGATACCCTGGGGAGTTTTCTGGGTGGGGTTCTGTGAGGTCATTGATTGTGACCCCTCAGCGGACACGACGGATATAATAGGAGGCGCTGCCCCTCCCGCGGCACATTCGGAGGCCGAATCTTTTCTCGCCCCCGATCTTAATACCATTGGAGTTTAATATATTGGAGTCGGGGGCTGTGCCGAGGGAGTCAGCTGTTGAGAACTCGTAGCGAGTTGTTGGAATCCGCCCAAAAGCGGTGTGCCAACCGTGGTTTTTTTGCGCTTGGGGGACTCATTTAATAGCTTACGGCCAGTAAACTGGGAGACCAGCGCCAGGAGCACCTCATTAGTTGTACGAAAACTAACAAGAAGCTCCTTAAAACCATTTTTTGTTTGCCGCATAAGTAACATTATTTCCTTTTCAACCTCGCGACAAGTTTTACAGCAGTAGCGTAGTCCAATGTTTTTAATAATTTCAGCCGTCCGGCCTGTGCAATCAATGCACTTGTCGTGCACAAAATTATCACAAAGTTAGCAACCGATATTAGGGTCATCATTTGACTTTACCTTCTTGCAGTTTTTAATTACACAGACAACACTAGACGAAGAAGACATTATAGCGACTTACCACTGTACCAGTCAGAACTTCAGAGAAAATAAGAGTAGTAACTTGTTCTAAGAGAGCAAGAGAGCGAGAGTTAGGGCTGTTAAGCCGTCAAGCTTGTATGACCAAATATCTGTACCTAATTTTTCAAAGCATAGCCTCATTTTCTTAAGCTATGACGTATTACCTGACAAAAACTATGAGATTATTACATATAGGGACTTTAGACATATTGATTATAGAGGAAACGGTAAACGAACCGGTACATCAGCTTCAGTCGAACATTGAGTACCTATATAATACGTTTGTTCCTACTAGAAGTAAGATAATCCAATCTAACGACAAACCCTGTTTTAATACGGCTATACAAAACGGAATACTAGAAAGAAATAGGGCTTATAATAGATGAAAGCGTTATCGAACGGAACAATTATGCAATGAATTTTCAAGGCACAGACGTATAGTAAACAATCTCATCTGCAATACAAAACGTACCTACTTTTCACATAAGTTAAATTGTGCAATATCCTCTAGTCAGACATGGAAGCATATTCAGGAAATCGGAATAGGAAAACACAAGCCAAAGATAACTGCCGATATAGATGTTAACTATCTTAACAAAAAATTTACGCAACTTAATGTACCAGAAGTCTTAAACAACCCATACCTGAACTTATCGCCAGTAAACTGTGATAATTTATTTGAGTTCGGCTGCGTGAGCCAATATGACGTCCTAGAATCAATCTGTGATATTAAATCCAATGCAATTAGCATGGACAAACTAAACCCAACATTTTGGACATTAATTTTCCGAAAGTATTAAAACATATCACACATATAATAAATACAGCACTAACGACTTCAACATTTCCGGATGACTGGAAAGTAGCAAAAATTATCCCAATACCAAAGAATGGAAATGAGTAGAGGCCAATATCCATACTGCCGTTCCTCTTAAAAGGTTTTGAGAGATTAATGGCCAAACAAATAAACACCTTTCTTGACTTAAACGGTATATTAGACACAAGGCAATCTGGTTTCCCTAAGAACAGAAGTTGTACGACAGCAATACTAAAAATAGTAGAGGACATACGAAACAAAGTAGATAACAGTGAGGTAACTGTTCTAACACTTCTTGACTACAGTAAAGCATTTGACACGGTTAACCACGAAATACTTTTAAGTAAGCTTAAAAACCTGAGTAACTTTTGAAATACGGCTGTCGATTTAATCAGATCCTATTTGACTGGCAGAAAACAGGCTGTTGTAGCAAATGGGAATGAGTCGGACTTGGTATCTATTAGGCGGGGGGTCCCGCAGGTATCCGTGTTAGGTACGCTTTTATTCTGCCTTTATGCAAACGACCTTCCAAAAACCTTTTTTGTAAGTAATGTACACATGTATGCTGATGACGTACAAATGTATGTTAGTCGTTCTTTGAGTAAAATTCATCATTGTGTTGATTTATGTAATGCTGACCTATCGCGTGTCTCAGAATGGGCGAAAGTAAATGGCTTAGCTATAAGCCCCTCTAAATCGAAGTGTCTTATAATATATAAAAGAAAGTTACAAACGGAACACTTGGAAAAACTTATTATAGACAATCAGACAATTGACTACGTTGAAAGGCGGAGCATCTGGGAATAACTTTTAATAGGACTTTGACATGGAATGACCAAGTAAATAAAATATCTGGTAAAATATGCGGACTGATGAGGCAACTTAAAGTAACGAATTTTCTGCCTGCAAGAACAAGATATTTGCAAGCAAAATCATTCTTAATAACAACACTGACATATGGTATAGAGATATATGGAAATACTGATATGTCCAGTCAACAAAAGATAAAAGTATCGTTTAATAATATATCTAGGTTCGTTTACAATATAGGACGATTTGACCATGGTACCGTTTATACAAACAAGCTACTTAATATGCATTATAAAAGCTTGATTCAATTTAAAATATTAAAGCTTTTGCACAAAGTTATATTAACCAAGCAGCCATCATATTTGATTTATTAAACTTTGCATCGTCTAGGCTAACAAACAAATTAAAGAATATTAGATGCCAACTTGAGAGTTCTAAAAAGCATTTCTACTACAACGCTATAATACTCTGGAATAATTTACCACTTTATATAAAAGTAATAACAAGCACACACAAATTTAAAACTAGTTTAATAAAACACTTTAAAAATATTTAAAATATTTGATACAAACAAACAATGTACTGTAAAATGAATTGTTAATCACATATTTTTATACCCTTGCAGAGGGTATTATAATTTTGCCATGATATTTGCAACGCAGTGAAGGAGGCATCTCAGACCCCATAAAGTATATATATTCTTGATCAGCATCACCAGCCGAGTCGATCCGTTTGTCTGTCTGTTCGTCTGTCTGTTTGTCCGTCTGTCGGTTTCTACGCGAACTAGTCTCTCAGTTTTTGAGCTATCGGGCTGAAATTTTCAGCACAGTCTTATTTCTTTAGCACGCAGTATATATGTCAAAACGGCCGAAATCGGACCACTATATCCTATAGCTGCCATAGGAATGATGGCGAAATTAATGTACAAAAATTTTTAATTTCTCTGTTTTTCAACGAATTTCTATAAATTTCAAGATATAGTCGTTTTTTATAGTTCTAGAATTACGGTTTTAATTTCATTAAGATCGGACAACTATATCATATAGCTGCCATAGAAGGGATCGGTCGATTTATATGAAAATGTAAAATTCTACATGTAAAATGTAAAATTTACAAAATTTACATAATTAGACATTTTTTTTTTACATTACCAAAATGGATCGATGTTCAATGATCCAATTGCTGACTGCAAGGGTATTCAAACTTCGGTTTACCGAAGTTAGCTTTCTATCTCGTTTTTTATTTATTTATTGATTTTATTAAAGTCTTTCTTTTTACATAAACTTAAATTGTAAATTAGTATTAAGTAACAATTTTTGAAAATTAATGAACGCTGTATAGTGACTAGTGCATTAAATTAAGGATATTGTAATACTTGTAGCACTAGGAAGTAAGCAATAGTAAAGATAAAGACCCGTTAAGACCCGAAGGCAGTGCAAGTAGCACTCCACAAACACGACCTTGCATAGGTGCGGCCCAGTAGGGCCCCACTGAAGCTAAAGTGACCGGTGGAAAGGACGAGCCACTGAAACACAAGAGCAGACGCGCGAGGACTAACCGAACCCGCTTCATTCTCAGCAAGATCGCCAAGAGTGAGGCTGAGGGCAAGTCAAACCCTCGAGACAAGGCCGACTGGGCTCGATTCTTGGCAGAGGAGTACGAGAGGTCATACCCCGAGGCGTTCAGTAGGACCTTGCAGGCGAAGCGCGATCTTTGACACGATGTGAGCGAGAGTGCGCCTAAAAGGGCCAGTGATGCTCAGGGGAAGGCCAGGGCAAAATCCTTCGTGAAGAAGGCGAAGTCTTTTAGTGAGGTTTCCAGAAACAGTCTGGCTATGGCTCTGATGGAAGAATTCCATGATGATGGACGCCTGCTTTCAGTGAAGTGGGAGGAAATAGAGGCCAAGATGCCCGACATGGTAACCGACAAGTTGGTTGCCAGGCCGGGCGGCCCTATTCCCTCCTTCAACTCTTTAAACATGGTCAGAGGGCACCGCGTAATCAGGTGCGACGATGGCTTTTCGAGGAGCTTCCTGGTGGAATGCGTTGCGAAGTTAAGCGACGCATGGGCTGGCCTTAAGATAAATGGAGATTACGAGGAGACCCAGAGCCCACATCTGGTTGCCAAAGGGGCAAACCTATCACGCAGTGTCTGCGAGCTCAGAGTCCGGATGTCCATACAGAGGACTGGGCCGTACTTAAGGCGGATAAGGAGATGAAGTCGAGCCAGCGTTTCCTTCTTCTTATAAAGCAGCGCTGCCTGCCGCAGCTGGAAGAACTAGACCACAAACTCCGGTACGGCAAGAGGAAAGCGAGGATCAGGGTCTTCGTTACCGAATCGGACGAGATTTTGGGAGAGGTCTATGACACCAACAAGCTGTTGGACGATATGGTCATCGACGACAAATCCCCGGACGCTACCCCAGTCAACATAGATGTCGAGAATCGTGCAGATTAACCTGAAGCGCAGCTCACACGCTTCAGCCAATCTCACGATCCTTCTCAGGGAGAAAGATATCGACATCGCCCCCATACTAGGGCCGTGGAAGAGAAACAAGCAGGTCTCTGGTCTGAAGCTCCCCGGATATACACTACTGTACAGGTATAGTAATTATAATTCATGTTAATGCTTTTCTCTGTTCCAATCTCAGCACATCGTATCTGGCAGTCGCTAGATTCGTGACGGCAGATGGGACCGGTATGTTTATTGCGTCGGCGTACGAGGTGTGTTCAAAAAGCATCTCTCACTTATGCCGACAAGCTCGGCCATTTTGAATGTTCACTTAATTGTTGACAGCTGCTTTGCTTGCACGTATTTTGGATCGTCTTCGATTTTAACCTATGCAAATCTTGTGAGGATCGACGCCACCCCTCTACATTCATTGGTCCTATCAGAGCCGGATTTCTTCGGAATTGTTCATTCATTCTTCACCAACAGCTTCGGTGGCTACAGATAAGTACAAAATTAACATTTGCTAATTTCCGGTGCTAGTTATTTCAATCTAATTATATTAGATGAATCCACAGAGTTTTCTCGTTTATGACGAAGCCAGAACTCTCTTTCATTCCTCCTTTAAATGTTTTATTATGTTGTTATTTCCCAATTTATCAATAAAATAACTCATAGATCGGTTTTCACTGCAGAGACACACTTCTTTATTTTACAGGATCCAAAGACGCAAGAGATTGCTTCATGAGAAAGATCAAGAGATGGCAGTATACTCAAAGTATCGAACGAAACATTATGGATATATATAACGTTTTTGTTAAACTCAAATATGGTGCTTCAACTTGGATAGACGGTGAAACAACCTTTCGACCGGCATAAGTCTCAAATTGTTGATGTAGATTGCTGTGAACAGGTCCCTAAATGTCGGCCACCTAAGATAATCGCCAGTGAAAACTTCGGAGTCAACCAGTGGCAGACGACAGCCAGTAGAAGTGGGCTTTGGAGGTTTGCGGAAACCTGAGCCGACTGAGACGCGCCTTCCTCTATCAACTCTTTTAGATTTGCAACGCACTTTTCGTAGACCAAATAACAAAAGTTATATTTCGACTGAAGCATGGGCAAGGTGGTCGTACCCTCATCGGAAGCCGAAATATGGTCAAAACAAACTTCGTGCTCCATTTCCACCTTTCCCACAGTGCACGGATCTGGTCCCGACGGACCTGGCACATATGAAGAGATAGAGGTGCTGCAATTGAAATGCTCGGAGAGGGGACCTGCGCTTCAAATTGACTCACGCGGTCAGATGTGGCAATGAATTTATTTAAAGCGGATGCTGCGTTGGTTTGAGCTATCTTGGAAGTCGACCGAGTGAGCCTCGAAGACTTAGCTAGGGCAGTATTTGGAGATGTCTCGCTCCTCGCCTTTGGAATGACAGTGTCAGCTTTTGGATTCAGCTGAGAGGGTGGTGGAGACCCACGAGGGTGGTAGAAATCGGGAGTGCTTTCTTGTTGTCCTCGACAGGCATGGTTGTTTCCTATGTCGACAGCCCTGCAGTAACTTTTCTCAAAGGGGCTCGAAGGGGACTCGAATTGGAAATATATGGTCACACTAAACCACAGAAGAAATTCCGAGCAGCGCTTGTTTTCCGATTGGACTTGTTGTCAGATGCCGGAAAGGAACGGGACGCCCGAAGCAGATGGAATTCAGGAATAAATTGATACGAATTGTGGAACCCGAAAAAATTTGAAGTGATGCTACTAGAAAGTAAATTGGCGGAATGGTTTTTGTCGTTTCAGATTTTCTTCGTTCAGATGAATATTTGAAACTCGATGAAGATGTATTATTTATTTATTTTGTTACTATCTTTGTTCCGTTCTAGTTTTTGTTTATTTTCTAATTTCATTATTTCTTTTATTATCGCTTGGCAAAATATATAATTGTATTTATTTTTTTTTTTTATTTCGCGCCGAAATTGTTTACCCTCTTGTTTATATATTATTATTTTTATTTCTGTTGGGAGTTGCGAAGCTAATTACGGTAGCAAAAAAAGAAGACCCCTATTGATAAATTGTTATCGATCGGCTCAATCAGTCGAATTAGTTTGGTAAGACGTGAGATCTCCCACTACCACCTTCACGCCATCAGAAGCAGGGAAATCCTGCTAGCTGGATCATGGTCTCCACTCGCAGTAGCGAGCTTCTAATTGCTGCAGCGTACCCTCCACCTTCTGTCAGTTGGACGAGTGCAGAGTTTGACAACATTCTTTCCCAACTTGGTCAAAAGTTCATCCTGGGAGCTGATTTCAATGCAAAGCATCGGCTGTGGGGCAACTTCAGACAATGTCGAAGAGGGAGGGCTCTTCACGACGCCATAACAAGCTCCTCAGCCCAAGTCCTTGCAACAGGAAGCCCTACTTGGTACCCGCCGCGTGCAGGAGCCACCCCGTTCTGCATTGAATTTTTTGTGTACAAGTCAATCCCTAGCAATCTACTCAACATTAGAGAGGAGCAAGACCTCTGCTCGGATCATCTGCCGCTGATAGCAACCCTATCTGTCTTTCTCAGCCTCTTAAAACCCGGCTCATGTCTTCCGGTGTTTAGGGAGTCCTTGGCAAACTCCCTGGTGCTTAACACAACTTTAAGCACGGAGAAAGATGTGGACACTGCAATTAGCACACTGCTTGCTAAAATAGGAGAAGCTTCCTTAGCTGCTCCACTATGGACCGTGTAGTAACCTTTGCCGAAGACCTGGAGAGCAGGTTTACTCCGTTCAGCACTTCCTCTGCTAGAAGAGTGCAGCTTGTGACAGAAACCCTCGACAGGACGCATCAGATGGAGCTCCCAGTGGCACCTGTAACCTTGCCGGAGGTTGAAAAGGATATTGGGGGATTGAAAAACAAAAAGTTCCGGGAGAAGACTCGATTGATAACCGAGTTACAAAAGCCCTGCCTCTCAGAGCACTGTTATACCTCGTGCTTATTTTTAATTCTGCCTTGAGACTCGGTTACTATCCTAAGGCCTGGAGAAACGCTAGGATAGTCATGGTCCTGAAACCAGGCAAACCCCCGGGAGACCTCAATAGCTACCGCCCGTAAAGCGTGCCATCCCAAACTTCCAGTTTGGTTTCAGGCTCAGACATGGCACCCCTGAGCAACTGCACTGAGTGACGGAATTCATACTGGATGGTTTCCATAACAAGCAGTATTTCGTTGCTGCATACCTGGATATACAGCAAGCGTTCGACAGGGTGTGGCACGACGACCTTCTATTCAAACTGAAGACACTCCTCAACCCACAGCTGTATGACGCACTCAAGTCGTTCCTGTCTGACAGGACCTTCAGAGTGATCCAGGATGGAACGATGTCTACTGAAAGGCGGATCAGAGCCGGTGTACCACAGGGTAGTGTTCTTGGACCTACACTGTACCGCCTTTTCACTCACGACATGCCGAAGCCTCCAGTACACTCTCAGAACATATCTGTTAATCCTTCAAAGTGTGCAGTTGTAACTCACACACTTAGAAAGGACACCTGCCCAGGAATATTCCTACACGTAGAGCTCATGGACCAGAAGAAGGATCACAAGTACCTGGGTGTGACCCTCGACACTAGACTAACACTAGCAAAGCACATAAAACTCGTCAAAAACACACTAGAAGCCAAGGCCAAGAAGTTATCGTGGCTCTTAAAACCAAATAACCACCTAAGCCTGTCAAACAAAATCAAAATCTACAAAACCATACTCGCCCCTACATGGAGATATGGAATCCAAGTATATGGAATTGCTGCCAAAAGCAACCTAAACCAAATCACAATCTTCCAAATCACAATCTTCTGGAGCCGAATGGTACATTCGAAATGTTGACCTGGGACCTCCATGTCCCTCAAGTTGGAGATGCTCAACTCACAAGCTGAAACTTACCTCAAGAAACTGACGAACCACCCGAATATCTTGGCCAGAAGACCCACAGAACACAGACGCAGAAGACTCAAAAGAACACATCCCATCGACCTACCACACAGAATTTTCTAAACCTCCACATAAACTAAAATACTCCACTAATTTTTAACCCATAACTCTCTTCTACTCCCACACAATCTCTTTAATATCCATCGAACACCGACCTACACTATTGTAAAAGTTACTACATTACAGTAAAAGTAAACAATATTACACTGTGTATATCGACACAGTAATAAATCACTAAACAACTTAAAAAAAAAAAAGTTCAACATTGGTGACCCCGACGTGATTTGTGCATAAATAATACTAAGTGCAAATCATATAAGTCTATTTATTGACTTTTTCGTTCTTGCGGCCGCGGTGCATTGGCGGAGCAAATCATAAGGCCTTAAATGCAGTGAGCGCTCTAAATAAATAGCAGTTGGTGATTGCGGAAATTTACATACAAGGCGCAAAATCAGCTTTGCATAGATGCGTACATAGCCAAGTAACGGGCTGTTATTCCCTCGTTTGTTTTGCGCTCATCTTCCCGCTGGAGCCGAATTTCGGGCATTTCGTCTGCTGTTGTTGTTGTAGACATGGCTACGGGAACTTTTGGAGATGTTACCGCTGATGCAAACAGGGCAATATTTTTAAAGCGCAAGGCAACGGCTTTATTTAACAAAGTGGAGCGCTTAGTGGATTCCCTATCAAGTGCGGCGTTAACTTCATGCGACGAATCCGGTCTTCATGTGAGGTTGGAGTTGACTGATGAGCTTCAAGAGTCATTTAAAAAGGTGCTCGGTGAGCTGGAAGAATTGGATTTCGAGGAAATTGAAAGTGATTTAAGTGAGAAATGTAATGACATTCTCGTAATTCTGAAGTCATCGGTTCGATCGGAAATTTCAAAGCGCGCCTCACAGCTTCTTTCGCACTCAACTTTTGCTGACGGCATCACTCCGAGAGTTTTCGGCCCCCAGCAGCGTCAGCCTCGACATAGGGCAGCATTGCTGCCCCCACTGGAGCTTCCAAAATTCGCTGGAGGTTATGCAAATTGGTCTGACTTTCATTCTATGTTTACCAGGATCATAGATACTCATCTGGACCTCACCAACGTACAAAAGCTGCAGCATCTACGTTCGTGCCTGAGGGACGCAGCGTTGGAAACAATTCGCTCATTGGAAATTTCGGATGGCAACTACGCAATTGCTTTAGATTTGCTGCAAAATAGATTTGATAATCGCCGTTTGGTTTTTCAGGCACACATTACTGAGATCCTGGGACTTAAGGCGGTGCAGAGTGGTTTTGTCTCGACACTTCGGGAGCTGTCCGATAAATTCAACGCTCAAATTCGTGCTCTCTAAGGACTGGGCACGACGGAACAAATCGCAGGATGCATCATCATCCAAGCCCTGTTCCAAAAGTTGGATCCGGCAAGTCAGGCAAAGTGGGAAGAGCGATTTAGAGGACCCTGCCTTCGTCAATTTAGTTCCTACGTGGGAGTCAATGGCATCATTTCTGGAGCAGCGATGCAGGACGTTGGAGACTATGGATTTCGCCATGGCAAACTATGCGCCGGGCAATCAGGTGGGAAGTAACAGAATACCCAATGCGCGTAGATTAGCATTTGTTGCCTCGAACGCTAACCCTTGGATTTGTGTATTCTGTAATCATACGGGGCATTCCATTTCTTATTGCCAGAATTTTAAAATCCTGTCTCCTGCGAATAGGCTTCAAGAAGCGAAACGGCTCGGTCTTTGCATAAATTTTCTTAAGGTTGGTCATCAAGTTCGGCAATGCAAATCCAGTAGTTGTCGTGCAAGTTATATGACACATTACTTAGGGGCTCTTACCCTACTTGTAAACAACTTTGAGCCGAGAGCTTCTTTTCCATAGAACTCAGTCAAGACCCAAGATAAACCCGTGGTCAGCTATTTCTTTCCCACCCAGATCAATTTCCCGCGGTCCGCATTTAACGGATGCTGTAAACATCCAAGCCGATATTATAAACATCGGAGTCCGAAGCGATCCCTGAAGTCCGCTAAAATAAACACCAATTTCCGGCCAAGCCTGAATTTCAAATTCAATTGACTAATTGCATCATCCCATTTTCCGACTCTCTTGAGTAATTCTCTTTATCAATTTGGAGTCATTCTCTTTAACAATATTTAGGGATAGATCTCTTAAGCCGAGGTTTGATTATAAATCAATGACCCAGAGAGCGGGAGTCGATTTTTGAGATCCAATTGAAGCAGTTGATAAGTCCGAGTAAAAGGAAAAGAGCCATAAAATAAGTTCAACCATTTGTAACCATTTGTGTTATTTAAAAATAAAAATATATTTTTTTAAACTAATCACTGTTGAGAAAATTAATTGGCGCCCAACGGGGGGCCGTGCTATTAAAAAAATTCTAAAACAAAGCTTTAAAATAAATACTAAAAAGTTTTAAAGTAAAAAGGAATTTAGCGCGCCCAAAAACATGATACAACCGACGAATAACTAAATAGTTTGTGTTGATCAAAAAACTAAGGTGGAAAAAAATTAATGAAATAATCCCCTTAAATCTCAAATTACAAAATAGTGATCGTAACATAAAATTCACTGCTCGGGCATAATAAAAATCAAAAAGTGCAAAAAAATTTCATCAAGAAAATAATAACCATCGAAAAAAACATTTTAATTCAAGAAATGTTTAAAAACAAAAATTAACAACAAATTCTTCGAAACCATCAACAAAAAACATTTAAAGAAAATAGGCTGAGGGGAAATCCCTCGCCACACATAAACATTGAAAAAGAAGGAAGACCCCAAGTTAAAAATCCAAAAATCACAAAAAGAAGGACGACCCCAATCAGGATCATCAACCTAAAGAAGGACGACCCCAGTCAGGATCATCAACTAAGAAGAGGACGACCCCAACGGGATCAGAAAACTACGAGAAGAAAAAAATAAGGAAGACGATTCGTGAGCGATACTATTTTTTTATTATTATTTAATAAGAAATTTGTAAAAAATCAAAGATAAAAACAAAGTGGAAGACTTAATTGCTGATTTCGAAAAAATTCTCAAGATGACAGAGCCTACAACCAGTCAGGCTGGAGAAAATAAAAGTCTCCTCGTAAATCCACCCCTAGAACATACAAACCATCAACCATCTAACAATTCAGTGTTTAATGTAAGGGATTTCATTAAACAAATTGTAAATTTTGAATTAAATCCATTAAAGGAAGAGATCGTA
>VNJW01009338.1:0-19126 GCA_008042615.1 Drosophila auraria
TTCAGAACACGTCCACTATTGACTACTTATTAAGCCTATCTATTTACTTTACGCCGAAAATCACGCATATGGTTATATACCGTTTTTTATCATTTTCGGGGGCGGAAGTGGGCGTGGCCAAATTTTAAAACAAACTTGATCTGCGTGCAACAGATTCCAATGTTGTCACCAAATTTGGTAGCTCTAGCTCTTATAGTCTCTGAGATCTGTTGTTTCACACGGACGGACAGACGGACAGACGGACAGACGGACAGACGGACAGACGGACATGGCTAGATCGACTCGGCTAGTGACGCTGATCAAGAATATATATACTTTATAGGGTCGGAGATTTTTCCTTCTGCCTGTTACATACATTCTCGGTTGGCACTAACTTATAATACCCTTGTACCCTATGGGTACCGGGTTTAAAAATAAAAGGAGAAATAACATGTATAATATTTTATAATAGATATAAAATCCATATATATTTCTGTAAATTCACTACCCCATTCTGTTTTTATTATTTCCTGGGGTTTCTTATTTAAGCTCCACTAACCTTTTTGCAACCGTTTTACAATCTTACCGCTCGTCGCACTTACCATGGTCATTTAGACCAGCTTAGACAGGAGAAGTCCTAATTAAAAATTAAATATGAATGCGCATGAAATATAATATTTCACGGTCAAGTCTCAGGGGGCAAAGGAATAGAGATGAGATTATGTGGCTGAGCAGGCAGAACAGCTCCAGGAATAATTGTGTGGGGTTAGGTAAGGAGGAGGTTTGTGCCCCATTGGCGATGATGACGACCACAAAACGCGCTGATGACTTTGCTACTCTTTGGTGGCTTGGCCTCTTCGGATCTCGGATCTCGGTGCTCGGGTCTCCGGTAGAGCCACTTCAGGTGGCACTTTACTTTACACTTCGGGACAAACAGTAGCAAAATTGTTCAACTTCATTTGTTGCCTCCAGACTTTGCTTTGTGTTTACGTTTTTCATTTTCAGTTTTTTTTTCTGGTATTACTATTGCCAGTGCTTCGCCTTCCTTGTATATTTGTAAACATGAAATTTTCTCAACTCAATTCCCACGCATATTTCTTGGCTCTGGCACTCGTTGGCTTAGTTGTAATAAAAATAATAATAATTTCTGTGGTTGTGGATGAGTCCCACTCGCTGGCCAAGCTTCAAGTGCCCACGAGTTCGCTGGGGTTAGGGGATTATATAAGTCCGTGGCGGAGAGTCAAATGTGTTTTCCTGCAGATGAAATTGATAAATTGAGTTTTGGGAAATGGAAAATGCCACTGTGGGTAGCACTTTCTTAAATGATTCACCGATAGCAACGAAAGTTCCACCTACTTTTTTTTGTGGCATTAAACTGTTCTGACATTGGATTTCCTCCACTTAAATTTAGGCCCTGCGAATTTGGGTCATTTTAAACCGCAATGGCGCTTATTACCCACTCTATCCACATACAACTTTTTGTATTCTTCTTTTTGGGGCTTTGGGTTTTGGACAAACGAACTTTATATGCAAGTTGACAAGACGCAGGGTTACCTCCGATCTCTCACTCTCGGATGCAGATTTCATTGTTTTTTGTGCGGCTTTTGAGGTTTAAGAAACCATTATCTTGTATGGCGTTGGCAGATGGTTAAATTGCATACAAGTCAGAGGGGATTTCTGGTTTTTTGCTGAATTTTGTTCTTTTGTTTTCACACATAATTTCTTGGGAGAACTCAACAATTATGGGACTAAGAGAGCCAAAAGAAACCGTGGAGGTCTGAGACTGGCTTAAATATCGGCCATAATAAAGTTTACTCATAAGTATAATTCTATATTTGATCTTTGACTCAGTATCTTTGATTCAAAATTAACCTTTGTTTAAAGAAGAAGCAAGGCTATTTGATGGTATAGCTGATGCTTAGCATATAATCATTATAAGTCCAATTATAAAATGTAGAAGTTTGAGATGTTCGATTCAGTTCTCTTTTCGATAAATTTCTTTATCAAATTGATTGTAAGCGCAAACGAACTTCTTCAGAAATCTAGAGCAAGCGAAAGAATATGGCGATATGAATATGAAAACACCGAAATCGCATGAATGATTTGCACTGAATATTCGCATGAATGCGCAAACGAAAGTCTGAGCTAAACGTGCACCATTCTATATATTGGGGGCTGAGATCCGAGGGAGAAGTGTCGGATACAGATACAGAAAACACTACAAATATGAGGACTGAAGAACTAAAGATTATCATGTTAATTTTCAGATGCCTTCTCTTTGTTGGCTTTTGCTTGTGCTTTGATATTTGCATAATTTTCGGCTACGACTCGTGTGCTTTTGTCTTTTGTTTGGCTCTTGCCATTTGCTTTCTGGCACTTTTTGGCTCGTTGGCGTTTCAATTAAATTATAAAAATAACAATTTGCTAATTTTTATACCACATTGCTATATCTGTATTCGTATCTGATGCTGCTGCTGCTAATGACGATGATGAAGATGACAATGACGGGGTTTCTTTTGCGGTTGACGGGCGACTGTGGGCGTTTTACTTTAGGTTGAAGTCGCTCTTTTTGCTGCTTTCTGGTTTTCTAAAGAATTTCTCGAGATGATATCATATGCTGCATAGTTGCAGGGATTCCGTTTCTCTGTAACCCAATTATGTCCGTCCATCAAAGTGATGCTGGGTCTGCTGGTCTTCCCTTTGGCACATCTTCCGCATGCGAAGATCTTAACTTGGCTATAATTTGAGCTGCCTGGGCGGATGAGTCACGAGTCACGGATCACAATCAGCGGGGACCAGACCAAACCAGTCCAGTCTCCTGGTTAATTTTTTTTTATGATGTGCTGATTTAAATTTACGCACAAGGTCATTCTGGCTCTACGCCTTAAACCCTTTTAGACATGAAAATTAATGCAGGGCATAAATATTGTCCATCGAAAAAAGTGAGAGAGAAGAGTTCGCGCGATCCTCAAGGCTTTAGCTTAATCAACAACCGGTTGATTTTGCAGAGAGAAAAATAGATACATCTATTTATTATTATTATTATTTATTTCCTTTGAAACATTTGAAACTAATATTAATAATATGTCAGTTAAAATAACATATTAATCAATTACTTGCTCTGATAAAGTTATATAATTACAATAAATATAAATAATAATATATAAATAAATAATAATATAGAAAATGTAAACATAATATGTAAATATTATACATAAATATTAATATCTAAATTTTATAAATTTAATTTAAGCTTATTTAGTTTGACAATATCTTAATATTTATTTAATTTATATTATATTATTACGCATCCCGCTAAATTAATTAAAAAATTGATTACATAGGGACAATATAGAATATTAACAAAATTGTTCAATGCTTAGGGACTTTTCTAATGAATATGCCATATTAATTTGGCTCGTATATTGGCTTAATTTTCCGTCGCTGACCGATTTCATTTTATTTGACTTTTTTTTAATGTCTTGCTGGCGGTTGGTGGTGGTCTCTTGGCCCGTGAACTTGAGGTCTAAAGGATCACGGCTGTGGAGGGAACGGCATCGGATGCATTTCAGGCACAGCTGCGCATAGAAAATGCATTTTCCAACAACGACACATTTCTGTCACCATCAATAATGCCGCCATATAGACACTTCTTGTCGCTTGTCGCTTTGTGGCTTGCCTTTTGCCTTTGCAACGGCGCCGCAACAAAAGCACAAACAAATTGGCACAATTTCTCCTCCATATGAGTGTTATGTTGCCAACGCCATGTGGCTTTTGCTTGGAGTATGCCTTGGCTTGACTCTTGCCGTCGTCCATACGGCAGTAGAAGCTGCAGCAACAAGCTACAGCAGCAGCTGACATCTCTTGCGGCAAGAGCTACGTCCAACATACAACATTCAACCATCAACGTTCAATGTTCAACTCTCTTTTTAGTTGTTGTCGCTGCTGCTGCTGCTGCAGATTTGTTGCCGGCTGTACGATATTTAACATAAATTGTGCACAGCTGCCGCAAAACGTTCTCCTCAAGCATCAGTTTTGCATACCCTACGTGTTCAAGGTCTACTGTAGCCAGTGATCGTTTCTGGCACATAAAACCAGGGACTACCAAAAATTAAAAGCAAAAAGCACCTTCACAATAAGGAATAGAGGTTGCTATATAAAAATATTTATAAATCATAAAAGTTATTTTAAAATTAATTGTAAAGCAATGGATCTTAACCATTATATTGTTATCTTAACTTAAATAATAATAGTTATGTCTGTGGTTTAGATTTGGCAGTTTAAATCAATTTATTACACCTAGTCTTCTAATTAGTTTTTTTTTTTGTAAATAACTATTAATCGTCACAAAATTTGTGCATATGTCCTATTTTATATATTTTTATATATAAGTATGTGTAGTATATGTAAGAAGGTAACTATATGGGATCATTGCTACAAATTTTGATATGTAATATCTCGAGAAAGTGAATTTTTGGCGATATGAACAATATACCAAAAGCAAACTCAGACTATCAAAATCGTTAGTCATTGCTGAAAAATCTGCAAAAATTTTAATTATAAATTTGTAAGTATTTTAATTACATAAATTATGTCAAGGCAAAGTGATTCGCATTAATTACCTTTTTCAACGACATATAGTCGTTTGGGAAACCTAAACCTCTCAGCTTAAACCTTGTTCTGAAACCTACCTTTTGATTCGCATATCGCTTTTTACGATCGAACAATCGTAAGCTGATTTTTACTCCCTGTGCTCATCGTCACTACGTTCCTCAGTTCCTGGCTTATAAAACTCCCTTTCAGGGTATTCCATATTCGTCTCATTGGCAGCAGAAATGCACTTTCTAGTTGGAGAGTGAATGCCGCTTGATCTTTAATCAAACAGTAAGCGGCGCCGCCGACGCAGAATTGCTGCAACCTTGGTAGGCGTTGCCGTGCACTGAACCCTCTCTCCTAGCCCCTCCGCCCCATTGATCCCAGAAATCTCCTGAAACCTCTATATACATTTGCCCGACTTGTGTTCCAGGTTTTCATTTATTTTTTTGGGCCAATTGAAGCGCGTGGCGTTTCATGCTGGCTTTGTATCGGTTTTGGTTTTTCGTCTAGTTGACTTTGCTTCTTCTAACGCAGCTGTGTCAAAGGCGCTAGCAACTTTATGTGCCCCATATGTACACTCGAAATAAAAAAAAGTTCAGTTGATAAGTAATTGATCGAGGCAATTTATTAATAATAATTGATTGGATCAATACGGCTACTGCTTAAGAACAGACATTTTCGAGACAATCGCTTCTTAAATATATTTCTAGATAAATATAGCAATATATCACACATTTTTCCAGTGTACCAGTGAGTGTGTGCCTGTATCAGGCCATGCTACTGTCTTTTGTGGCTTTAATTAACGGTCAACGGTAACTTATGCGCTTTTGTCTACGTCTTGGGACTCTTGCTGATTTTTTTCTCTCTCTCTTGATGCTGTCTTAGGTTACCGACCAACCAACCAACCAAGTTCCGCTTTCGTTTGGGGAAAGGGGTGGAGAGAGAGGGCTCTCTTAATTTGTGGTTTTTGCATATCGATATGCCTTTCCCTTCTGGCCTGGCACCTCCTTCCGCCTCCTCCATTTTCCAACCCATTTTTTTTCCATGCCTGTGGCATGTTGCGATCTCACCCGATATGTCAATGTTCTATATGCCTGACTGATTTGACTGAACCATAAAAAAAGGAGAATTGCTGCTGTTGTTTACGGCTACGTTGTTGTACAAACGATCAACTGTCAACTTTTGTAAACTTCCGGTTAGTGTTCTGGGTTTTGCTCGGCTCGTTGGTTCGGGCCACTAATGGATTTTTTCTTTATCTCTTTTTTTTTGTGAGCCAACCAAAAACGAATGTAAAAAGAAGGGGAAATGCTTTGGACTTTTTGTTTTGGACCGGACTATGTATTCTATGAATTTGGATTTGCACGCACCGAAAGGTCGAAATGTGTACCTTTATTTTCTTTAAGCTTTTTTGAATTAATTTTTAACTAATAACCATGTTTTCCATAATTCAAAAGCTATAAACTAATTGAAAAATAGAGAAGATAAAGTTAATGGGTGGACTCATATTTTAAACTAAATTTAACTAGCTAACTGCTGAAACTAGCAAAATTCATCACTTCAAAAAAACTGTTAACTGAAACAGAAAATAATTTGTACTATGAATGCGAATATAATAAAGCAAAATCAATCTTAACTTTTTAGGCGATATCGACATCTTATCGCGTTTTGATAAAAGCTATTTATAATATTTAAATTTTTTTTTTAGAAACCGGTAATAAATAAATTATGCTCTTTCAATTATCCCAAGTATTTTGGCTGTTTGTGCACATCTCTGTGAGCTTTTCCTTTATTAATTTTTTTTACACTTGCAGAGGGTATTATAATTTTAATCAGAAGTTTGCTATGCAGTGAAGGAAGCATCTCCGACCCGATAAAGTATATTTTTTTTTTATCAGCATCACCAGCCGAGTCGATCTAGCCATGTCCGTCTGTCCGTCTGTCAGTTGCTACGCAAACTAGTCTCAGTTTTCGAGCTTTCCGAATGAAACTTTGCAGATAAACTTATTTCTTTTGCAGCTAGTATATATGTCGGAACGCAATCGGACCTTTATATCTTATAGCTGCCATAGGAAAGATAAGGCCAAAATGTCATATTTTCGCTATTTTTGAAGATATTGGTCTCAAATTAAATATATGATCCTTTAATTATGTTTTAGTTATTTATTTTAAGTTTCATGCAAATCGGACCGCTATATATTATAGCTGCCACAGGAACGATCGGTCCGAAATAGTTAATTTTCGTTGTTTTTAAAGATATCGGACTATAACTTAGTAAATATAGCCATACATTTAAAATTTCATTCAAGTCTGACCACTATATCTTATAGCTTCCATAGGAATGCTCGGAAAATTAATGAAAAAATATTAAATCTTCCCTGTTTTAACGCATTTTTATAAATTTCGAGATGTTGCTGCTTTTTACGGTTTAAGAATTACGTTTTTAATTTCATTAAGATCGGTCAACTATATCATATAGCTACCATACAAACGATCGTTTGATTTATATGAAAATGTAAAATTCTATATGTCAAATGTAAAATGTGTAAGTAAATGTTATACAAATTTACAAACTTTGATATTTTTTTAAGCTTACGAAAATGGATCGATTTTCAATGATTTAATTGCAGACTGCAACTTACCAAAGTTAGCTTTCTTTCTTGATTATTTTTTGCTAATCAAACGCTCAAACATCATTGTCGTGTCATAAATTTGTATAAATAATGCGCAGAAATGTATCCCAAACAAGCAGCGACCAGGATGAGCACAATTTAACAATGGAAATCATTCAGCTTCGTCGTCGTTGTCTGTCCTCTGTCCTCTTTCTCCTCATGACCATCATCTGCGCTCCAAACAATCACTTTCGGCAAGGGTTCAATGCACTCGTCAGCATTATACATTTAGTAGAGTATCTCCGCTAAAGATGGAGATGGCGATGATGATGGTCGTAGCATAACAGTCAAAACAACCGAAAAACCGATGATGACAGAAAATAAACAACCAGCCGTAATGACTGCGGCTACAGAAACGACAATAACCATAATACCGGCAACCGCATCGGCCAATAGTGGCAACAAAGTTGCAGCATCTGGCTTATCGTGACTGTTGAACAGTCTGCGGAGAGGAGAGCAGTAAACTTGGCTTAATATGGTGACACTCGGAGGAATTTTCTGGCCATTAGTTGATAGGGACACAACGAAGTCGATCAATGCAGAACTATACGGCTTTGGGTGACTTTTTGGACACATGCGTTTCGTGTGGGTGAACAAATTTTACGAACACTGATAGAAAAAATACAATCTTCTTTAAAGATTTTATTAAATTAAATCTTAATGGTAGTCCGATAATTCTAAAAATACAATTTTTCAGGATTTATTGATTAACAAAATAATCTTGATTTAGGATTGTCCACAATCTCAAAAAAAAAAAAAAAAAAATCTTGAAATACGAATTTCTAATCTCATTTCTTTTTCAACCTTCACATGTATAATTCCCAACTTGTTCTAGCAACTGCTGACTATAGTAGTGACTAATTTGGGGTCAAAAGTTATTTTTACGCACAGACAATATCGTAGCATAATAGCAAAGCTTAAGGCAATTAGGCGATCATTTTGTGTAGTAGTAAAAATAATAATATTGAGGTGCAATTTTTGTTAGGTAAAAACTTAAATATGTAATTGTGTGAATGTGGGTAACGATATAAGATTTTGTCTTCTTAATTAAAATTTGTATCTTCTCTTTCAATCTTTGTTGAGGTATGAAATATAATGAACTCTTAAATTAAGAACAAAATAAGCTTACGCTACTTCGCAACTTTCGTGAAATGTTAAAATCGGGCCAATTTCTCTATCAGTGTATGAGGTAGAATCAAGTGGAAAAGCTTTAAATAGAAATATCTACTTTGCGAAAGGCTCATAAAAATCTGTCTAAAGACTTATTTTTTATCAGTAAGCTCTGCTGACATCTTCTGACTCTTCCTCAACATTCAACGTGGCTATCAGTCCGATTAAGACTAGCAGCAGTTGGGAATTCTAGATGTTAAATGCTAAGGATTGAAAAAAATCAAGCTGCTTTTTATCACACGTTCAGACATGTATTAGTATTACATTGGCTAGATTTATATACGACTTGAATTACGAAAACAGGTAGTTTATAAATTAGACTGTTTTTTTTTATTTTGTATTTTAAAACTTAACAAGAGTGTACAACAATTAAATATTGCAGTCAATGTCTTGCTTCAGAAAATCCACGGACATCCCCAACATAAAATCGATCTTCTCCCGAAATCCGCGATTATCAATTCCGATGAATGCCTGGTGAATTGAATGCAGGAAATTAACAGCTGAGCAAAATGTGTAATTAAGAGAAAATTAGCGGCGAACAAAGCAAAAAAAAATCGCCTGTGCGTGCGTGCGAATGTTGCAAGTGCAACTGGCAATTGTTGCTCGCCTCCAATTATTCGCTCGTACATATGACGGTGTGCGAAATCCGCGGATTTCACGGTACTCTATTGTTTTGCATTTTGCAATATAATGCAGAAAATACATCAATAACGAAACATGCAAACTTTTGTCTTCTTCTATTAGTGCCAGGGACACCAAAAGCAACAAGCTAACGAGGCAAAATAAAATAAAATCGGTGTGTGCTGTGTTGCCACTTCGTGATTTCTTTTTAATCGAAAAAAAAGCACAATTTAAATAGCTCGCTTATGTCATCGCTGGGCGAATCGTTCCTACCAATTGTATTTTTTTTTCTAAAATTAAATAAACCATTCACATACTGAGAAGATGACAAAATACCGCAAATACTTTTGTTCATAATACAGTGCAGCTGTTTTACTGCCAACGAAAACAATCCGCAATCATTGATTGTTTAGCTGAATAAATGAACCATGCGATCTCTGATTCATTCCCGTCGAGAAGCTTCTGAGCGCTGCCAAATTGATAATGCTTGTTAAAGCGACAAGTTTACATAAATTTCTGGCCGTTATGGGTAGCCAAATCGTCGACAGAATTTGGTGTTTTATTACGCAATCAAAATAACGTATAGAGCTGCCTTAGCATAACCAGTTTCGGGCGAACTCCTTTGCGAAAATATATAAAAATTGCGCTCAGTATCAGTTTGGATTAGGCTATAGAATCTCCATCCTCGACTCTCGGCCAGACCTGGCCCTAATTCATTATACATGTACATAAATTATAGACAAACTGTAAATTATATGGCCAAGTGGTTGGATGGCAAGTGGTTAGCCTTTAGATCTGGCCAAATAGGCAGGAACATTAGGCAAAATTAGACCATAAACTCGAATTGAGTGCAACAGTTAGCATACCCTAAAAGAGACTTCAGTTAAAGTAGGAAATGAAAACATACAAGTACTGTGTACTGTGTAAAGCTAATGTGTATTTATTTTTAGTACCATGTAGAGATCACCAAGAACAAAATAAGAACAATAATATAAGTGTTTTACATTTTAATCTAGTCAAAATAGTCTCTTAAAAGTTAAGTTAAGCTAGCTGGCCGATATAATGTCGGGTTTGTTCTACTACGATTTAAATGATAAAAAAATTATAAAATATAATAAAATAACTGTAGCTTATAAATTTCCAGAATTCCAAAACAATGGAATAACTAAACTTTAGAAAATCATTTTACAAAATTTGCTTTTATTTTGCTTATTCTCACAAAATTCACAATCGCATTGAAAGCTTCTTGATGGGAGGGCCTGAAATTACCTAATTATTAGCGCAAATGAAAAAACAAATGGCTATGGAATGTATGAAAAGCAAAATACATTTCTTTCGTTGCCATTTTAGCATTTTGACTCACTTTTTGCCTTTCACATGTTGGGCGAAAAGAAATATTTACAAGCGGACCAAACAACAAGATCTCTAGTTTAGTGTGTGTCTGTGTGTGGAAGTGTGAAATGGTTTATAAGCGGCATGAATTTTGCTACGTATTAAGATCTGCGCCTCAGCGTTTCTGAATTGTAAACAATCCATCCAGAGGGGCAAACATAAATGAAATTTATTAATTAAACGCAAAAAGGAAAACCATAAGTGCTAAATTGTTTACACAGAAACGAGACGAGGCGGGAGAACGGAGACCCCAAAATTCGATGTCGAGGCCAGCTGCAAAAATACGAGCAGCTTTATATTTACTTTTCGGCCAATGAATGAAATAAATTTTCCTCCGTCTGTTTTTCTCTTAAATTTGGCGAAGCTTTCAGTTCAGGGCCAAGGGGGCGTATGCCTTTTATTAATAAATGTGAACCGATAATGTGGCACAGATGTACCAAACACGATATTTATTTTGCATATATTGTGTGTATACTAAATGACATTTAATGTCGCCTACATTTTCCATAGAACTTTCTCATTTCAGGGTCAAATCGTCATCATTTTAAAAATAGCCAACAATTGCATTTGTCACACCAAATGTATTTGCCATTATTTAAGACTTTGAAAATATCTGTATTGACTTTGAAACGTTGGCAAAATAAGCCCCAAAAATAAAATATTCAAAGTAAAATAAATTATGCTAATCTCAAAGTCATACAAACACTAAAAATAAAGTCAACAAATTAGCATAATTTTGTCTTATACAAAACTATTAAAAAGTCAAGCATAAATTTGCGAATGTGTTTGAAGAGTTTAATGATCCATTCCCGCTGACAATTGATTGAGTGTTTTGTAAATTTCATGCTCAGACATAATATATTTCTGTGTGTTTTCTTTTTGTTTTCGGGCCGTAGCTGTAAAAGGAAATAAATTGTACGATTTCGGCGGTGCTTTTGTTGTTATATCATGCAAAATGATGAAAGTTTTTAATTTTTTGGCTAGGTTATGAATGTGAAGAGAAAAATTAGAGCACACCGAAGCAATTAAAGCGTTTGGAAAATTTGGGAATGAATTTTTAGGATGTGTATTAGGAGCAATTAAAATTAAAAATTTAACTCGTTTAATAATGTAATTTTATTTAAAAAAAAAATTAAATTAAAAAAAACACCAAGATGCTTTTCTCAGTCGCATTGTGAGATGCGGTCACGATCGCACCGACGACTGGCTTTCAAAACTCAGCGTTAGTCATTTTAGCCCCAAAGAAATTACCGTAGAGTTTTCACATTCAGTTTTCACAGCTGGGTGTGAAGATTTTTCTGGGCTTTTGTCAGCGGTCATTTGCCGGCAAAGAAAAATAAAATCTCTCCTCGTATTTTCTTAGCTGAACAATGACAAAATACGATGGTAATGCCAGCTGTGGCCAGTTCTAAGTGGAACAGTTGAGTTAGCCTGGTTGGTGGTTAGAGAAGTCTTTTTGAATATCATTAGCACCAATTTGAGTAAGTCTCTTTCATAAATCAGCAAGTTGGACACCCCAGATAATTTAACCAAAATATCATTACAAAACATACAACAATTTTTTGTCATCAACGTTAATGTTTAGATGCTTACACCTTTTTTGTCTTTGATAATTAAAGCCAAGATTCAAGCTTTGCTATTTCGCCTTTTTGTCTTTGGGCACTTTTATTACCACTAAATGATTATTGAGTGTCTTTAGCGGTAAACGTTTTATGGGTCAGCACTCGGAGATCTTCTGATGACCATTGGCCCCATGGGGAGAGGCGTTAATATGTTCCTACCGCCTCCCCCGAGCATTTGAGAAGCTGAGACTTTATGAGTGCTTAAGGCTCAAATTGGTTGCGGCTTTGCTGCCTGTTTTGGTTAATTGCTGATTCCTAAATCGATCGCTGCTGGCTAGGATTATGGGGATTAAAGTATTAATGCCCTTTATCATTAGCTGTGAATTCGATGTACACTGCAAAAAAAAAAATTGGATCGGCACGGATGGGCACTTGTTTAACCATATACAAATATTGTAAATATCAAAAAAAGTTGTAATCATTTTGAATAAGAGCTGCTTTTTTTGCATGTTACTGACGAATATAAAGATAATAATGGAATTTGGAATAAATAAATGACTTATTTTAAGATAACAATTTACGAACAGAAAGAATCACCGGGGATATTATTATATATTTATGCTCTGCAGATGCGTTCAGGTATAGGGTTCCGAATGTGCCGCATTCTGTACCTAAAACAAACATAATTAATTTTATTATCATCTTTGATAAAATGTATTGCAAGACGGCTTCTGTAATGGTTTTTATTCATTATTTTATTACATGACTTCTACTTTCTTACTTATATCAGGTTGTTCTGGGCCGATATTTTGAGCGACCTCCAAGTCGCCAAGTATCTGAAAATTTTCAAAAATTCACTTTGTATGGGACAGCTGTTTTCCATTCGGCTTGTTTTTATTTTTCGATATTTTCAGCCAGTCAGTTAGAAGTATAGGAAATACCCCAAATATAAAATCTATATCGTGAAACCTAATAACAGTTGACCTTAATCTATTTCCGTATACTAAATAACCAAGTTTAGCTTAGCTTTTTATTTTTTCAGTTTTAAAAACTTGTGTTATTCAGTGATGAAAAAAAACAAAGCTTAATTTCTTTCATTTCTTGGCTTCTATTTGCAGATCCCAAGGAACAACACTTCGACCAATCTCCCACTCAGTCAAGACATTTCAACAGGTAAGCTGGCCAAATATAGAAAATAAACAAAGTCCCCGACATCCACTCAATCGCGCGAAAATGTTAGCCAAGGGTCGTTAATCAAAAGGCATCAAAATAAAACGCACAGTTTGCCGTCTCACACGGGGCATTGCATCATTAACGTTGAATCAGCGGCTATGAGATACAGATACTATACTTTGTGAATACATAGTGTACAGGCGCATATGCATACCTGCCAGATACAGATACTTATAGATCACAGAGGCAGCTGAGTGAGTGCACCGAGTGAAACAGCGTCAAATTGCATTTAAATTGGATGAAATTAATTTGACATGCAAGCCGAGGTGAGTCGCCGCCACAACTCAACTCACCTCACCTCCCCTCACTTCAACTCGGTTTGGTTCGGTTCAGCTCAGTTCAGTGCGAGACTTGTCTGCCTTTCAACAAAGCGTTATAGTTACATGTGTACAGCTACGCACTCCATATAGGCAGCGAAAGATACCAGCTACAGATACAAGATACAAGGCACACGAACTGCAACCAGATGAAAGTCAGTGCATATGTCGGGCGAAATCAAAATGACAGCCAGCACATACAGAGGGAGGCCTATTCCTAAAGGGGCTAGACTATAGAGAGCTGGGCGGAACAGGCGCGCTGCGATAGATAGATTCTAAACGCATGCACAAGATACAATGGCCCTGGACAGAGACATACTAGCTCAGTGTGTGGGGGTTGCCTGCACCTTTTTGCCTTCGGCTGCTCTGTGCTTTCTTTTAAAAATAACTCACAAAATGATCTATGCCTGGCTGCCGGGCTGCCATTTTCCAACCCAACTTCTGTTCCTGCTCATGAAATATTTTCATCAATGCTTACACAGGGAGAATTGAATACAGTTTTCAATTCATTCCTTGAAGCGAAAAGCAATTTAATATATGAAAACTATTTTATGATCATTCCATGATTTTAATAAATACATTAGTAAGCGATTAAACTAATACAAATCATTTTATTATTAATATTATTTTATTATTTATTTCGATAAATTCCTAACGCTACAGTATTTCTACTATTATCTTAGCGCGCTAGTTACAACAAAGAAAAGAAAAGTTTGCACATTATTTATTGGGAACACCTTTTAACTTCTACCACGACCAGTGCATTTTATATATCGTAAGCCAGTTTCCTTTTTATAGAATAAGTTTTAATATCACGTATGGAATACTGATAACCTGCCGATCATCCATACTATTGTCCATTTTAACTCTTAAGAGATGCATTTTAATATATTTCTAAGATACTTTTGGTAATCGCTTAATTGGTATATTGCCCAAGCACCCCTGTGTCTTAATTTTTTTTTAAGACTCATAGGGTTTTTTTCTGTGGGTTGTTTTTTCGACTTAACTTATCACTTCTTTTTTGTCATAAAGTTACTACAAGATAGTTCGGATATATACCTATTTTATCAATCCATCGCAAACCAGTCTCCCAGTCATAGAGCTATCTGGATGAAACTTGTCAAATCGTCTTCTTATCACTGCAGGTAGTATATGAGTCGGAACTGGCCGAATCGGACCACTATTCATATATATGCGATAGAAGCGATCGAAAATTTCGTTTACTGCATAGATTCGCTTGCATCTGCATTTGCAGTTGCAGTGCCCTGGTGATAGTGTAGGCGTTTTTTCAGTTTTTGTATTTTGGTTTCCTTCATTTATAACACTTGGCTGCCAGCTTTTTCTTCCGTTAGCTCTTTGTAATTTCTCGCCTGCCATTTTTTTTTGGCGCCTCGAGTCTTTGTCTTTGTATTCATTTTTCATTTCGCATTTTCGATTCGTTAGCATCCGTATGTGCTGGGAGATATGTATCTGTAGTGTCTAGCAATGACTTTGGCAGGCAGCTAAATGAATGATTGCCTTATTCGTTGTCATCTCTGGTCCCCGATCGTTTGATCTCGCTGCAGTGTGGGATTGTCTTAAAGAATGATTTCGGGTTGCCTCCAAGGTTAGACTCCCAATAAAATATTGTATTTTTTCCTTGGCTGGTTTTTACACGATTGGATTTGGTGGGCTGTGGTCGATTGGTTATTGTTTGCAAGAGTTGTGTTTGTAAGAGTTATGTTAGGAATGGCGTTGTGTGTCTGCTCTTTTTTGATACCCTTATAAACACCCTGAAAAGGGGTTCCTAAAATAATTGCCTAAAAATATAGGTCATATTGACTAAAAATTCTTATTTTTAGGTAAAAAATGTAGGGAATCGAAGGCTTAAATGTAGGCAATAACTCAAAGCAAACAATTTCATTTTTAGGCAACGGATTATCTAAATCTTTGGTAATGGGTTACGTTAAAATAGTTTTCTGTCTGTGCGCATACCATTCCTAATTGATTCTAACATCCCCGGCAAGAAGTGACGGTTGCCGGCCAACTCTTTGTAATGTTTGTGCTACGACGGAAGTATCAAGTCTCTACTACAATATTATGCACCAATATTATATTTTAGCAAAATAATATATTTATATATAACTTAAAAAAAATTCACTTTCCCATTGCCTAAAATATAGGCTAGATTCTATTGCTTAAAAATCCTGTTTTAAATAATCGAATTACTCAAAAACTGTTGTTGCCTAAATTTAAGGCAATAAATTCCTCGACATTATTGTAGGACAAATGACCTTAAATTTGGGTAAATTTTTGAGGCTTTTTTGCAATTCTTTGTTATGATTTTTTTTCTGTAAATTGCTTGCCATCCATCAGACAAGTTTAAGCAGAACGGACATTTTCTGCTGTCGAATATTAAAGTACTTCGATATGTTAACGCTCCCACAATAAGTCCATTCACAAGCGGCCTTTTACGGCAATTCGACTCAATTGTTTATCAATTTTAAAAAAACATTTGAAAATGCCATTTGAACAATTTGCTCGTAAGTACACACATTAAGCACACATTCCTTAAACATTCTTCTGGGCTGGGCAATAATTTTGTGGGTGGCCGTTAAAGGCACACCCAACTTTAGCAGTATTTACTATTTGGCCATATGAACTGTGCATTCTAAAATAAATTGCATTTTCTGCCAAGTTATTTTATTGGTTCTTGTGGTTTTTATTTTAGTTAAGTTGGATAATGCTTTTTGGCATAAAATTGCAAGCCTAGCAGCACATAACCAATGTGAAATCATTACGAATTGACGGCCAACTGATGGTGCTGCCAAGCCGACGTTTAATTAACCATGAAGCCCGGCAATCAAATGCAAAGCGTAACCACAAAACTGAAATTAAGTAAGAATCTAACACAAATGCCAGCCATAATGCATGGGGAATAGTCATAAAGATATTGTCAGTCTATAGTCGCCTGCACGGGGAAAAAAAGGTATAATATTGGGAAATGATGATGCACTTTAATTGACTTCTTACTTTTATTCTGAATCCTTACACTATGGAACATATCAACATAAACTAAATAAAAAGAAGTGGAAAAATGTTTTCAGAAACGAGACTCCTACTACTGAAAAATGTTAATATTCCGGAATATTACGCAATAAATTGGTATACAATTTAATTTGCAATCAACCATGACCTACACATTTTTTTTCTGTGTATCAACGATTCCAGCGCTCAAAAACTAATTCGCATATATGCTGAGAACAGAAAAGCTCGGCTAACACGTAAGACGTGAGAGGGAGCGGCAGAGCCTCTAAGCCAGCTTGGAGCCAAAGTTGCATTCGTATCTCTGTATCTTTGTGTTTTTGTATCTCTAAAGTTTTGTATCTGTAAGTCTCCACCGTCCCAGCCTTTCGGTAAGCTTATGTAGCCCGCAATTCAAAACGCGTAATTGTTACACCCTGATTACGCGACCGCAGCGAACAACAAATAGAAAATTAAACACGAATGGAAGTTAACTTCGGTAAGCCGAAGTTTATATACCCTTGCAGCCGGCATAAGGATTATTGAAAATTGATTTGTTTTTGGTACTGCTAAAAAAATATAAAATTCTGTAAATTTTGTAAATTTTATATTTTACATGTAAAATTTTACATTTTCATATAAATCGACCGATCCCTTCTATGGCAGCTATATGATATAGTTGTCCGATCTTAATGAAATTAAAACCGTAATTCTAGAACTATAAAAAACGACTATATCTCGAAATTTATAGAAATTCGTTGAAAAACAGAGAAGTTAAATTTATTGTTTCATAAATTTTCCAATTATTCCTATGGCAGCTATTAGATCTAGTGGTCCGATACCAACATATATAGTAACTGCAATAGAAAGAAGACTATCTGCAAAATTTCATTCAGATAGCTCAAAAACTGAGAGACTAGTTTGCGTAGCACCGGACAGACAGACAGACGGACAGACGGACATGGCTAGATCGACTCGGCTGGTGATGCTGATCAAGAATATATACACTTTTTGGGGTCGGAGATGCCTCCTTCACTGCGTTGCAAATATAATGGCAAAATTGTAATACCCTCTGTAAGGGTATACAAAGAATAGAACTAATTTTTGTAAGTTAAGGTTTCTAAAAGTAGAAATATAGATTATGTAGACACTTTTTCCACTGTAATCAAACTCATGCTCCGCCTATGAGATTTTTGCCTAAGACGTGGCAGGTTGGCAACAGGTATAGATTAACTCCGAGATACAATACAACCTATGTAACTTGATTGTTCACATGGACCCGCGATTGTTGCAAAGTTTCGCCTTTTCGGAGCGCAGTGCGTGTGAACGGAGGACGAAGGGGGCTTGAACTAAACTTGCATGCTCCGTTGGTCTCTCAAGGCATGAGAGTCAAGTATTTAGCACGACGCTCGTAAGGGAGTAGGATGAAACCTTTTAGTTGCAGTTACCTAATGTAAATCTGTGATTGAATAAAATAAAGAGAATGCAGTGGGAAGTTGGTACAATACATTTAGTTAGATATTCTAAACAAAATCTACGTTTACATCAGCATTATAACAGTTACTTCCTAAACCTACCTTTATCAAGTTTATAGTACAGTAAACTATTACTGGGTTTATACACAGACTCGAATACACATATTCATACTGACAGATGAGATGCCAGATCTGTAAAATTAGTATATTCCGCGTTTATTTAACAGATTTCAGCTGATAGCGCCACTCTATTTCATTTTTTGATGTATAAATACGCCCTATAATAAACCCAGTATATTACTGTTTAATAAACAGATAAAAATATTCATTTTACAGGTCTAGCATCTCATCTGTCAATATGAATACATGTATTCGAGTCTGTGTATAATCCCAGTATAAGTCGGCTTTGGATTAGATATAAATACTCTATAAGATAGGCTTTGTCAAGAGCCAGCACAGTCTCCGAGCCACATTTTGTTACTGATATTTGCATGCACTAACCAGCTTTAATAACGTTCACCGGAGCACAAAAATTATTTGTAATAAATCAATCCTTATCGATTTCGATCGCAAGTGAAAAGTCAAGCCGTAAACCGGCAAATATCGATCGCCCCACTAAACGCAAAAGCGAAACAAAACTGTTCCAATTCAGTTGAGAAAAAAAACGAGAAAGAAAGCTAACTTCGGTAAACCGAAGTTTGTATACCCTTGCAGTCTGCAATTGGATCATTGAAAATCGATCCATTTTGGTTATGTAAAAAAAAATGTCAAATTATGTAAATTTTGTAAATTTTACATTTTACATGTAGAATCTTACATTTTCATATAAATCGACCGATCCCTTCTATGGCAGCTATATGATATAGTTGTCCGATCTTAATGAAATTAAAACCGTAATTCTAGAACTATAAATAACGACTATATCTCGAATTTTATAAAAATTCGTTGAAAAACAGAGAAGTTAACATTTTTTTTACATAAATTTCGCCATCATTCCTATGGCAGCTATAGGATATAGTGGTCCGATTTCGGCCGTTCCGACATATATACTGCGTGCTAAAGAAATAAGACTATGCTGAAAATTTCAGCCCGATAGCTCAAAAACTGAG
>VNJW01009341.1:0-14378 GCA_008042615.1 Drosophila auraria
CAAAGTCTGACTCCCATACACTCTTACAATCAGACTTGAATAACCTGCAGTCTTGGTGCGTCCAGAATTTGCTGTTCCTGAACAACTCTAAGTGTAGCTACATGTCCTTTTATAGAAGAAACCTTTTCCTGGCAAATTATTTTTGCTAGATCGCATCTATTCGGTGACAGATCTCGGAATTTTATTTAACCACAGCCTTAACTTCTCCGATCACATTGGCATCATTGTAGGGAAAGCAAAAGGAGTCCTCGCCTTTGTCAAGCGATGGTCTAAGGAGTTTGAGGATCCTTACACAACTAAGCTCTTGTATATTTCATTGGTTCGCCCGATTCTTGAATATTGCTCGTGTGTATGGTCGCCTCAATACAAAAAATATCAGGACCTTATCGAATCGGTACAGAAGCAGTTTCTTTTGTTTGCCTTACGGGGATTAAACTGGGAACCACATCGTCACCTACCATCCTACGTTGACAGACTGCGCCTATTAAACCTGCCCTCGCTTAAGGACCGCCGGACCTGCCATGGAGTGATGTTTGTACACAAACTGATCACTGGACACATCAGCTCGCCTTACCTTCTAGGCCAAATCTTCTTCGCCGTACCTACAAGGCCGTCGCGCAATTTTCGCCCCATTGCCTTGCAGTTTTGCAAAAGGAACTACGAGGTCCATGATCCCTTTCGCGTTTTATGTTCGTCCCATAATGATCTGTATTTTTTGTTATATGTTGAGATGTCCCTTGAGTCCAATGTTAATAATATTATTACACACCTGTCCTTGCCTCCGCCCACCTGATGTGAGTCGGAGCACATCTTTAAAAATTACTCCAAAATTGGGCGGAGGTACATTTTTACTAGCAGATATTTGCTATTACAATAAATAAATAAATAAAAAGAAAACTGTCAAGATGGGCATTCGAAAGCGGGTTAAACGTAAACCCAAGTAAAACCGACTCTCTTCTCGGCGAAAAGCCAACATTGCACTCTTCACTTGTAAAAAGGCAGTAGGTCTCAAATGGGGGATGTCCCCGTCTGTAGTTAGCTGGTTATACAGCGCCATAGTTAGACCCATCCTCCTGTATGGGGAATCCATTTGGTGGCCAGCGCTGCTGTATAGTTCTAAACTCAAGGCGCTCAGCAAGGTGCAGAGAGTAGCTCAACTATGCACGACAGGAGCTCTTAGAACAACCTCTAGTGAAGCGCTCAACGCTATTACCAGTATATCCCCAATTCTACTAGTGGCAAAAGAAACCGCCACAGCACGACGTCTGAGAGACGCAAACTGCTGGACAGTCCATTAATATGGGCACTCATCCATTCTATCAGTGGGCGCAAGCAAGCAATTAACAGATTATTGCATACCCGTAGAACACACTTCTACAACGTTCAAAACAGTCTTTCCCTCCAGGGAGGCCTGGGTGGCAAGTCCCTTTGGACAAAAGGACTGCATAAATTTCTTCACAGACGGCTCCAAACTCGACAATCGAGTTGGAGGAGGAGTCTTCTGCGAACAACTCAATACTAAAATACATTTCCGTCTTCCGGACCACTGCAGCGTTTTTCAGGCAGAGATTCTCGCCATAAGCGAGGCTCTTAGTTGCGGAGTAATAAACATTTACTCAGACAGTCAGGCAGCAATAAAATCACTTCGCGCGCTATCCTCAAACTCGACGATAGTGAACAACTGCCGCAAATCTCTTCAAGAGATGGCACAGCAGTTCGTTATCTCCCTAGTCTGGGTGCCAGGGCACCAAAATATTGAGGGGAACGAAATAGCTGATGAACTGGCCAGACGCGGCACCACCACAGTTCTCCTTCCAGACAAGGAGGACTTCCGTATGCCCCTAGCCACTTTTAAGCTCAGAACAAGGGAAGTTTTCAGATCCCTTGAACAAGAAATGTGGAACAATACCACACACTGCAACATCAGACGCCAAACGCACAAAAATGCTTTTCAGTCTACACCGCACACAGTGCTCAGCTGTGATTAGAGCAGTCACAGGCCACTGGTTCGTAGGAGCCCACGCATCCCGACTAAACGTCCTAAAGAACGACTTCTGTAGAAGTTGCCAAAACGAGGAAGATGTAGAATCAGTAGAGCACTTCTTCTGCTTCTGTGTGGCCCTAATAAGGCGCAGGAAAAAGTATATAGGAGAATATTTTCTCCATAATCTAGCTGAATTAGCAGCTGTCCCCCCGAATAAAAAAAGCAGGTTTGATAAGAGAAACGGGCTGGGACTCTTTCTAACTTTGTGGTAAGAGGGTATAAAAGTGAGCCAGTGATGGCCTAAGTGGGTTGACCTTGTGTCAGCCGCCGCCCTAATCTAACCTAACCTAGCATACGGAGCGGCACTCGCCATACTTTCCTAGGGCACACGCCGGTTCCTCTTTGTGTCGCTATGCGTATCGAGCAAAGCCAACAACAATTCAACCAAAATTTTAATTTTTCTGAATTTAACTTTTTTTTCTCTCAGTGTTCGTCGGCGTCGATACATGTGTGCGTGTGTTTTCTTTTGCTTGTGTTGGTAAGGGCACTGCCGTAAGGCAATTTTGAGCACCCCTGCTTTAGAGCCTTAACAACCCACGAATCGTCCCCCCGATTCGCCTGGAAGACTTAAGACACTATCCCGGTTCGGCCCGCCTATCCGCTAGTAGACTTTCGAGCCTCCAAAACCCTTCTCGCAACTAGGAGACTTTCAAGCCTCCAAAACCGTCTCGCCACTGCACTATGGGATATTTGACCGATTTTTTGAACAAAAATGAATAACTCGCTCAGTTTATTAGATATCAACATGAAACTTCACCACATATATATGTGGATCATTTATTAATATAGGTTATAATGTTAATGTTAATAAGGTTTAAGTAATGATTAGGTTATATAGACAGCGGATTTTATGGCAGCACGAAGTTTTTTAAGCTAGCGACGACTTTTGAACGACTGGACTACGACGAGTTTACGGCTTCTGCGACTGCTATCGACTTCAACTGTAGAGTGCGGCTTTCTGTAACTGCTGACGGCTTTCTGCAACTGCTGACGGCTTTCTGCAACTGCTAACGGCTTCTCTTCTGCCACGGCTTTACTTCTGCTAACAGCTTTTCTTCTGCTACGGCTTTACTTCTGCTAACGGCTTTTCTTCTGCTTAATTTCACCACACGACTGCTGCTCTGCTTCGGCTCTGACGACTACTACTACTGACTCCGCTCCGGAACCACTGGCACTGCTATCTCACCAGCAAACCACTACTGCCAACTCCTCTATGTATCGCCTGCTTACATATATATATATTGGAATGAAAATTATCCGGATCACACAACTTTATCCAATAGCTTTCATAGGAGCGATCGAATAAAATTTAAGATATCTGCAAAAAACTTTGATAACTTAAAATTTATACTCTTTTAACAGAATATAGAAAATTTTGTCAAGATCGGATTACGTTTTCCTATAATTTTCATAGAAACAATCTAACCAAAAACTGATCTCCATCTGGTAAGCAATACAGTGTTGCCATACAAAAGGTAATGTCCTAAAAATTAAATATTCTCGCAAAATTGGAAAAGTGGTATTTTTAATTACATTCATTTGAACAAGAATTTAATACTCTTCAATATACCTCAGAGAAAGAAGTATATGTGCACTTTTTAATTTGCTTATATTTACTATGGAGGTAACGGTAAATTTTTTGTAGGTATGCCAATTTGTACTGTTATCTGTTGTGAAGGTCTAGCACTCCAGTATTCCTTTTTGCGCTTCATTCTATGTACCATTTTAAAAAATATGTGTAGCAACTCGTGGTTTTCAAAAGAAGTAAGTATATGTGCAAGCTGCGATTATTGTGATCTCGTGTGTCGGCAAGCTCAGAAGTGTGATCCAAAAAATTTCTTTATTCAGCAGAAAGTAAGTTTAATTGTTTTTAACCGTTTGGAGATAAAAAGGTTGTTGTAATTTTAATTTGCCACGTGGAACGCATTTGTCTGAGGAAGATCGCGGTCTGATCAAAGGGCTGGCAGAATCTGGAAAGAATGTTTCTTATATTGCCGCCAGACTAAATCGGCATAGAAACACTATTGCAAACTTCCTTAAAAATCCGGAAATGTATGGGAAAATAAAGCGGAGCGGCAGACCCACGGAAATCGATGCAAGGTGCAAGAGGCAAATTCGGCGTCTAGCCGTTGAAAACAACAAGTCTTGCATGGAGATCAAAGGTCAACTAAAGCTTGACATATCCAAAAGGCGTATTAATCAAATTTTGAAGGAAAACGAAACCATTACATATGCCTCCCGCGACGCTATACCGAGGCTATTGAAGCGCCACATAACCGCCCGACTATTATTTGCTGAAAAATACAATACACCTTGTGGATGGACTCTTCTGGACTCATTTTAAATTTCTTAGGAAACATGAGACTTTATCCAAAATATGCATTTGCAAGGCTATATGACTTGCATTTTTGCTATATTAGGGGGACAACACGATTTTTTTCTACAAATGACGTTCACAAACACATAATAAAAGCCACACAGATTGGAATTCAATTGAAAAATTTTGGTAATATTGTTTAGTTTTTCACTTCTGATCACTTAAACTTTGCAAAAAAAAGATAATATTGCAGACGCCTGTGATTTGGAAATGCAACAGCTGTGTTTATCAGCTGATTCTTTTGTTGTGGCGCCCTTTACGTAAATGTCTGTTATGCAACACTGAAGATTGGTGTATTGTGAATGCATTACACTGAAATTTGTTTTAATTTTCTGACTTTCAAAAAATTGATTTTGGTCAGAAAAAGTGGTCGAATTGCACATAGTGCACTGGTAGACTTTCGAGCCTCCAAAACTCTATCCGCTCCGAAGACAGGCAAGCCGCCGACGCCGCTAGCTCTCTTAGCATACTTTCAGGGGCAGCACTAAGGGGTAAACTTGCGGGCTTCCAACTGTTTTCTGTTTCGCCCACAGGAAGCATCCACAACCATCGGATAGGGTCCGACCCCGGCAGCGAGGCCACGACGGCCGTAGTACACCTGCACTGGCGACGAAGGAACCGGGCTGACGACCACGCGACCTGAGAACGCCCAGGCACCCCGGCCCATGCTCCGGCTTGATTCTTTTCATACCCTATACCTAATACGTTAATAAAACCTAAGATACTCATTCACAACATAATTCTCTAGTGTTTTCATCTGGGACAAGGTTGGAATCTCTTTCAGCAACCACACCTGACCGAAATAAATTCTTGGGACGAGTACTGGCCCACACTGAACTATCTCCCACCAGACCGTCACAAGTTTTAATTTTAAAAGGTTCTTTAGCAGTAAGCCATTTCGCCCTTAAAGACGGCAAAGGTTTCGTGTTTACCCGTGTCAGGAGGTACACCTACTCATCTTCTTAACACCCCAGCCTGCACTATGTCCATATCTTTAGTCGCCCCTGTTCCCATGTCTGAGAACATTGTCATGGCACACTCTTGTTTCGAACGTACAAACGACTTAAAAATATGTGTACTTACTCTAGGTTTTAGTCCGGACTTTATTGTTGTGGCTAGCTGTACAATTTCGCTACTTTCTCTAGAGAATTTTTTTAGTTCTTTTATGTGAGTTGCCTAGAAGGGTTATACTTTTCCTACAGGGTATGTCTTTATCGTCAACTTTTATACCTATCGAATGCATTCTCTCTTTCCTCTACCCATATTCATTTCTGTCGATTTGCTCGGGTTAAAACTGAAACCTAGATCGTTAAACAATAGCTTAAAGTAATTTATTTTACTTTGCAGATTGTCACTCGCTCTTTTTAAGTCGATATGACTGAGAAGTTGTCTGCAAATTGCAGAACATGGGTTTTGTCATCGCTAATTCCCGGCGAGAGCAGTACTGGCAGATTGTCTTCGCTAATTCCCGGAGAGCGGGAGCGAACTTCGCGTTGGCCACAATAGAAGAAGAAAGATGAGCTTGGCACTTGGAACGAGATAGGCATAAACCTCAGTGAATCTAAAGCGAAATTGTTCATATTCAAGGCGCAAATATAAAACCCATATTTCAGTATAAAACCCCAATTTTCATTGTTTACCTCTTCAGACAAGCACAAACAATGGGTTCCGGTATTTTCTATTTGGTGTAGGCTTTTGGTATACACATTGAAAAAAGGGGTGACAAGCACGATCCCTGTGGAATACCACCATGCACAACTTGCGTCGCATCTCCTAGCTAAAGCACTCTTTTCGACATAAAACTTAATACCCAGTCCACAAAAACCGATGGAAAATATTTTGCTTTCCAAAATGGTTTTTAAAAGGTTTAAATTTTCACAGTTACATGCAATATTTAAGTCTAGGGCCATTACTACCACTGATTTTCTTTATATTGCCACCGTATTTATCATGTCATTTATGCACATGGCTGCCGACTTGTTTTTTTGATAAGCATATGACCTGTAGGGGAGTATTTTGTTGTATTTTTGTTCTAACCTAGCCTTAACCATAAAGTTAATTGTCTTTGCTATCACAGATATAAGCGAAATTGGTCTGAAATTTTTTGTGTTGGTCTTTGGTATCGGGGTGACTTTTCTTTCGCGCCATTCAGCAGGAAATTCACAGTCTTTTACTTTGGCATTATAGAAGTTTACTAGCGCTTCCTAGACACCAAGGTTTAAGGCATTAAGCATATTATACGTGATTCGGTCTATTCCTCCAGCAGTTTTTTAACCTTTACCTAGCACTGCGTCAAGGTTGTTAAGACTAAACTTTGAATTAATATTGCCTTTTTTTCCCACAGCGGCTTGTCAATTTCTTTGGCTTCACTCGGTATCTGCTCGTCAAGATACTCTAAATATTTATATGTTTTCTCAATGTCAAAAAACTCTTTTTTTCTTGCTCACAATTCTTTAGGTTTTTTTTAGAAAGCGGCATGCTTCTTTTGTACTAGATTTTACGTTTAACTATGTTATCCTTCTAGCAAAACTCGTATTTTCAGCTATTTTTACCTCTCTATCCAGCTTATATTTAGATTTTCCGCCGGACAGTTGTTTTCAAAGGATGGTTCCCAGGAGACTTTTTGTTGAGCTTCAGTGAACTCCTTAAAAAGGATTGCTTACTTCTCCTCCCACCAAAGTTTTGGAGTACAATTTTCATTTATTTTATACGTGGCCGATTTAATTGTATTACGGCTTTAATTTAGGGTTCAATATCTGTGCACGTGTCAATTTGTTTGATGTTGGTCATAGGCCTGCCTGGGTGGTTATGACTTCCACCTACAAAAATAATATTGCACTTCCATTCCTTTATATCACAGCCTTTTGCATGAGTTAGATCTAGCACCGATCCCATTGCCGAATCTATATTTATTTTGAAAGTTGCACTGCCATCATTTGCTAGCCTGAAGCCAGCACTCTCAATTTTTTTTAGATAAGTTCCATTAGATAAGTTCAATTACCATTTGTCAATCTGTAACCGAAAGCCTTGCTTTTGGCGTTAAAATCACTTGCAAGGATAACCTTGTCCGAGGAGTCCAAAAAATCTATTATATTGTCAATTTCTCTTTTAAAGTCATTAAAAGTCATCTGAGGCTCAAAATATATAGACAAAAAGGCATATTTTGATCCATTTTCGTGGATTTTGCCAGAAAAATGTCCGATTGTGAATTTTATGGTTTTTTTTTAAATTTTAATATATTTCCTACAGGCTACAGCTACTCTACCATAACCATCTTCTCTATGTTTTTGTAAAAGGTAAAAATTCGCTGTTTTCCCAAAACTAAGGTCATGTGAAAAAATTTCTGATAATATTGCTACATCAAAATTTTCTGAATTTAAGAAAAATTCTAGATTCTAATTCATACTCATTGCGAACAGTTCATAATTTTGCTTGTGTCTTGTAATGAGAAATTCTTGTCTCCCAGATTTTTTTTGTCTTTGTGTTACATATTCTTGTAATTGCTGGGCTTCCTTGTTCATTGAAAATGTATTTATGTGGGTTAGAAATTGCTTGTTCTATTGTTTTTTTATCTGCTATACTTTTTGAAGAAAAACTGGGAATATGGTCACTTGAGTCATCGGTTTTTCAAAGTTTGTCAAATTGTTATAGTTTTGTTGCCCTGAATATGTGCTTAAAACTCCACTACGCGCTATTTTTATACCCGGTACCCCTAAGGTACAAGGGTATTATATGTTAGTGCCAACCGAGAATGTATGTAACAGGCAGAAGGAGGCATATCCGACCCCATAAAGTATATATGTTCTTGATCAGCATCAGCAGCCGAATGGATTTAGCCATGTCCGTCCGTCCGTCGGTGCGTCTGTCTATCCGTGTGAAAGAACAGATCTCAGAGACTATAAGAGCTAGAGTTACCAAATTTGGTGACAGCATTGGAATCTATTGCACGCAGATCAAGTTTGTTTTTGGACACGCCCACTTCCGCCCCCGAAAATCGTAAAAAACGTTATATAACCTATAGTCGTAATTTGGCTTAAAGTAAAAAGATTAAATTAATAAGTAGGCATTTGCGGACGTTTTCTGAAAATTTGAGTAATATCGGATGATAAACATGGAAGTTATTAAACAATAAAGTTGGTATATGCTCTTCATCTTTTTCTGAGCCACAAAGGCAGTAGCTAAAAAAGTATTGCGTGCTTTCAGGCGCAGTATTAATTCGTAATGCAGCTGCGTGCAGCTGCAGAATTTGTCTTTTTGAACATTGCTCAACTTCATTTGCTCAGCTTCATTTGTCAACATTTTGTTTTTTCCATGTCCATGTGCTATTTAATTTCATGCACAATACTTTGGGTACCGGGTATCTCACAGTCGGTCACACTCGACTGTAGCTTTCTCACTTGTTTTAATTGTTATTATCTTTGTTATGTCTGATTTTTTCCCATTCAGGACAATTTACCCTGTCTCTCGCTGTATGATATGTGCCATAGCACAGTACACATTTGAATATTTTTGGCAATTACCATTGCATTCCTGCACACCTGCCAGGCGAGCGATAACGTGCAGATGTGTGTCCTAATCTTCCAAAGTTGAAACATTGGCTAACCTTGGGGAAGTAGTGGTTAACTCTCATCGAGCATACTCCAAAAATGGATACCTTTTCGGGAATATCCGACCCCTCAAATCCAATTTTTACTGTCTCAGCTGGCACATATTCTCATTGTCAACAAAAATATCGTTTTCTCTTTCAAAGTAACCGGTCGTGTTTTTGTTTTGCGACTCGTATTTGTGTTAATTCCTTGCTAAGTTAAAACTTCTTTTTTGTGTCAACAATGAATCACCGTTTCACTTCGCGTGTGCATGCAGCTGTTTTTGTGTATGAATAACTATATTAACTCCAAATTAGTTTTGTACACCGATTGCTTATCTGTATTTTTGCATTCCTCTTTGTGCTTTATCCGTTAAGCCGATATTACAGCTTGACGGCTTAAGCTCCCTATCCCTCGCTCTCTTGTTCTCTCTTAGTGCACGTAACTACTCTTATTTTCTCTTAACTTCTGATAGGTATAGTGATAAGTCACTATAATTAACACCTACAAGAAAGTAATTTCTGCAGAGGACCCTAGTATTGGCTGCTGGCTGTGTGACAATATCGTGCACGCCAAGGCCATTGATTGCACAGGCCGGATGGCTGATAATATTGCTGTGAAGCATTTCGCGATGTTGAAGGGAAATTATGGCAATAATGCGGCAAACCAAAAATGGTTTCAAAGAGCTACTTGTTAGTTTTCGCAAAATTAATGAGGTGCTTATGGCGCTGGACTCCAAGTTTAATGGCCTAAAGCTGTTAAACGAGTCCCCAAAGCGCAAGAAAACCACGGTTTGCACACCGCACTTGGCCGCTGCCCTGCAACTCGACGCAGGTTCTCAACAGCTCACTCCCTCAGCACAGCTCCCGACCCCAATATATCAAACTCCTATGATGTTGAGGTCGGGTGCAAGAAAAGATTCGGCCTCCGAATGTGCCGCGACAGGGACCGCAGCTTCAGTGATGTCCGTTGAATCTGCTGGCGGGTCAAAATCAAAATTAACGACCGCTCAGATCCCCGTCCCGAATGCTCCCCAGGGTGACAGGTCTGGATTACCGGCCGAAATTGGTAATACAGCCAACCAGTCTGTGTTGCCAAGCCCTTATTTCAGTACCACCAACGAGGCAGATATTTGTCTCTCGGCTTCACCCATCTCAAACATCTGAAGATGTTACTGTCTTTATTCGAGACAGAACGAAGTCCGATAAAATTAAGGTGGAAAAATTTTAATTTTCTTACGCTAGGAATATTTCATCTTTCAAAATAAATGTCCCTGACGAACTCTCTAGCACAATATGCTCTGCCAATTTCTGGCCGCAGTATGTTGTTGTTAAGGAGTACGAAGCCAAGAAAAAGAAAAGACGCCCTGTAGGAAATAGTCTACCCAGGCCGGACAGAGCCACTGTGAGATCCTAAGCTCCGAAGTTTTTCCAGCTGTGTACTGGCTTGATCGGCCTTCCAGGCGAGAGGTCGGGGTCCTCATTGCGGTTGACTCAAACCTCACGTCTGAAGTATTAGCTTTCGAGGAATGCAACGATGTTGAATTCCCTTGTGTGAAGCTATCATTTAATGGCAGTTTTACTTTTATTACATGTTCCTACATTCCTCTCTTGTCGGAACTTCCTATTGTTCTAGGTGATTTTAGCATTCCTGGAGCTATTTGGTACACAACTGAATCCTCTAACACACTTTTCACTACTGCACGTCACGATTTTATTGATGGCTTGTTTGACATTTCGTTGTCTCAAGTCAACCATGTACGAAATTCCTAAGATCGCTTGCTTGACCACTGCTTTGTCTCTTATCCGGTAAGAGTCAGTTTGGTTAGGGTCCCGCCCTTGACGCAACCCGAAGATCTATACCATCCTACTTTTGATGTGACTATCGATATTGGGACTGCTATGGAAAATAAGTCTGATCGGCCAGATAAGAAAGTCCACGGCTTTCGCAAGGCGGAGATTTTCGATCTCTACATGTGCACTGACATGGTGCACAATGCCATGAACTCCTTTTTTACCGAATGTGTTCCGTTATATTATCCTTCAATCTTAAATAAGCCTCCCTGGTTTCGTAAAGAGTTGACTTCCTCAAAAATGTCAAGTCCAATTCTAAATTTAAACGTAACGGTTCTCAAGCTGTCCATTCTCGCTATTTAGCGACACGGTCAAAGTTTACTGTGCATAACGCGCAGTGTTATAAAAACTATTTGACTCGTTGTAGGGTTCAGTTTGCGCAGGACCCAAAACAGTTTTATAATTTTGTCAACACTAAACGTAAGCCTATTACACATCCTTCCTCGCTTTCATTTGAAAATACGACAGCAAACAATGATCAGTTTTTTTCAAGCTACTTATTCTCCGTCATCCGATTCAAGCCAAGCCTAATCTTATAGCATACCCAAATAAAACCTTATCTTCAGTCCTAGCTTAAACGAAAGCTCCCTTCTTTTGGATCTTCAACGTGTCAAGCCGGTTTATTCGCCAGGTCCTGACAAAATACCAGGATGTGTGCTTAGGTATTCTCCCGAGTCCCTGTGCAGGCCCCTAAAATTGTTTACCTTATCCTTAGAAACTTCTCAATATCCCCTTATTTGGAAGGAATCATTCGTGGGTTCTCTTCACAAAAAAGGTAGCAAAGTAGATGCTTACAACTTAAGAGGAATCTCTAAGTTGTCAGCCATCCCAAAATTTTTCGAAAACGTAATTACTCCCCATTTGCAGCACCTGGGTAGATCAGTAATTTCTTCATGCCAACATGGATTTAGGAAGATCAACGACTACTAACCTTCTGGAGCTCACTTCTTTCATTATAAGGGGCTTTCCACAAAATTTGCATACAGATGTGATCTATACTGATTTCAGTAAAGCGTTTGACTCCGTTAATCATTCCCTTCTTGTTAGGAAACTCTACTTAATGGGTTTTCCTGTCTATCTTCTTAGGTGGATCTCAAGTTATCTGAATGGCAGGACGCAAAAGGTCCTCTTTACTTTTTACATTATTTATTAACGACCTGCTCAAAATCTTGACTAACTCTAGAGTACTCATGTACGCTGACGACGTTAAACTTTGTGTGCAATACAAGGACAGCGCTTGCCAGTCGGATTTACAAACAGATCTTAATAACTTTCAAACATGGTGCAATGCAAACTTATTAAACCTAAATGGCTTCAAATGCAAGCTGATGACATTCTCACGTGTCTCTTCCATGCTTGCGACTTATACGCTGAACTGCTGCTCTTTGGATAGGATCACTCTAGTTGACCATTTGGGTATCCGCCTAGATCCTAAACTGAAGTTTATTGATCATATTTTGTGCATAGTCAATAAAGCCAGGGGTCTGCTTGGATTTATTAAACGGTGGTCGAAGGAATTCTGTTCAAAAGAACTTTTTACTTTTCGCTCTTCGTGACTTAAACTGGGATGCAAACCTTATGTTGCCCTCTTATTCTAGTAGACTTCTCATGATTAACCTACCTTCTTTAGCAAACCGTAGAACGATGTTAGGCATTGTCTTTATGTATAATCTGATCCGTGGTGACGTGGAAAGCAGCTATCTATTGGGTCAGTTTAATTTTCACGTACCATGTAGAACCACAAGATCCTACCTGCCTTTAGTTTTGCACCACTGTAGAACCTCGTATGAAATTCATGAACCCTTTAAAGTATTATGTGCAAATTATAATGATTTGTACAAAATTACCTCATCTGTAGATAGCCTTCCTAAACTAAAAACATGAATCTTAACCCACTTAGTACACATACAAGATAGCAATCGAGCTGCCTGATAGTAGTTTATATTTCCTAGCATTCTTTTACCTATACTTTTCTTTCGCGCCTATTAACACCTAACCCTAACAAGCACGTGCTTGGTTTCGAAGGGCCACTTGAGTGTACTGACCGTAGTGCATTAACGCCCAACAGTATCTCTCTCGTCTACATAATCTTTCAACTGACCTTATCTTTAAGTCAGTAAAAATATTTTCTTTAATTCCTTCCTCAGTAAAACCAATAGGGACACCCTTATTTGCCCAAAAAGATTCCACAAAATTCCTTGGTTAGGCTATTTATTTCACAATTTTTTTATAACCTTTTATTTCCAGGTGCCTTATTTTTTTAAAAAAACTTTGTTAGGGACTCAAAATTAGACAATGTTTGGTTTTCTTTATTATTGTCATCACTTTTTAAAATGTAGACATTTATACCTGCACTTTGCACTGTAACGTTTGCCGCCACTGTGCCCGCGCTTTTTTCCGTATCCAAAAAAAAAACATCTGTGTTGTACATACCCCAGTGGACCAACCCAGTCTGACCTGGTCGCCTCCAGCAAGCACATTTCTATGCGTTCTTTGACAGTAAAGAATGCATTCTCAATACTTGCAGTCTTCCTTTCAGATTAATATGGGGTGAAACAAGGAAACCACTGTTCTTTTTTTTGTATGCTGCAACAGTTCTTTCGCAACATACAACCCTAGTCAAAATTATTTTCACATCACACAATTATTTGCACATCCCAACTTCTTTTAGTTGTTATTCTTGTTGCTGTTGAACAATTTACGTTCAAAAAATGTTATCGCGTAGCTTGATCTATGCTGAAGCAACACAAAAAGAAATGCGAAAGATAGCGGTTTATAGGACAAAGCTAAAAGCAAAAGAAAAAAAGCTTATCAGTTGTCAGAAGTATTTGCGCACGTTTTATTCGCGTCAGAAGTAATTTCACAAAACTTAGTTTGATTTATTTCAGCTTAATATCTAATTTTAACAAAAGATTTTTTTAATTTAATAATATTTATACATTATTAATATTTAGTTACACCACATTTGGCATCAATGACAGCTTGTTGTCTTTTAGGTATTGACCTTACCAAAGTTTGGGCAAATTCAAGGGTCAATTTGGACCAAATTTCGTCAATTTCAGCGATGACTCCGTCACGTTTTCTGTTTTTATTCATTTTTCTTTGATCTATATATATAAAAATGGAGCCCAAAAAATGTGTCGTAAAAAACTACTGGAGAACGGCTGGGCCGATTTGGTTCAAATTTTTTTTCAGTTGTAGGTAATTAACAGGAGAAGGTCAGAACGTAATAAAATTCTCCAGGGTAATGGTAAAAAACAAATAATTAAAATTTCAAACTATATAAAACAGTAGTGTATCGAAATATATGTCAAAGTAAAAACAAATCGTTTCAATATTATTCGGTTTCTTATTCGTTTTTATCAGACGTCCGGATTTGTTTAATTTCTTCCTATGATTTGTAGGAATAATGCCTGCTATAAGACGGCCAAACATTGGACGACGTACACGTCGAGCAACATATAGTCGGAATGTCCATGAAAGTCAAACGCAAGACGAACGTGCAGAAAGAAATGAAT
>VNJW01009346.1:0-25342 GCA_008042615.1 Drosophila auraria
TTTTTTTTTTTTTTTCTGAAGCTTCTCTGGGAATTTTTCGGGGGTCAAGGCAAGTTTCGATGTAGTAAAAATTATATTTAAAATATAATCACCAACAACTGGTTCTATATTTTCTTCTTAAACAATTGCAATATGTGCAATGTAACATATAAAGGGTAACCTTGTATTTTTATTCAAAAATATGAACCGTGTTTGGCCACAAAAAAGGAACTTTCAAGCTAATTTATAAAGTAAACAAAGGGTAATTAAAATTTTTATAAATCTACAAGATTTAGAAGAAGATTAAACAAAATAATATTATAATAATGATAATCAAAATAAAAATTACCAGCAAAATTCCAATTTTAATAATATATTAATTATAATATATATATTAAAATTAATTATAAAATTATAAAAATAGCAAAGATAATAATTTAATTACCGGAAAACACAGCCAGAGCTAATACAGACTTTAACGAAATTCCTCAATAAACTGAAGTTTCTTTATATTTATTATTTATGATTTATTATTTACTTTGTACGCCAACATTCGATATCAATTTCCTATTTGTTGTGTGCCTTGTGTCTATTTGTTAGCCACTCACAATTAGTCGGCACTTGTTGGGGAAAAATAAATAATAGTAAAGAAAAAACGCATAAAAATAAACACCAATCACGTTTATTAAATATCTCAGCTACATGAATCATGACGCTCTTGGTTATTCATTTTTTTGGCCAGCAAATACAACATTTTCCATAGATTCCGAATTGCGGAAGCAGGAAATATGGCCAAAAAATAAAAACTAATTCGAACGCAGACCGCACATGACAATTATTAATAATTATTAATGGCTTTGGAGTTGTGGCTATTATATGGAGCATGCCGAATGCAAAAATCAAGTTTCAAACGCGCACTTTTTGTTTTCCGCGCCAAGGAAAAGATTTAAACGAAATACAAAAAATACAAAACAAAAGCAGCCGAGTCGAGTCGAGTCAGTGGGTCATTGGTAAACCATTCGAATGCCAGAGAGCAGGGCAGATCGTCAACAATAAGTCAAACATTTCTGACACGCTTAAAACAACAAATATTTCCGATCCGAGATCAAAAGGCAAAACGCGAACAAAATTTACGTTTTTACACTCAAAACGATACAGTCGAGGGTCAACTTTAAATGAAAAGAATAATTACGCATCATTGCCAGGGCCAAGCTCTTTAATATTCAAGTAAGCTCAATCCTCTGAAGAATCGTTGCTGTAAATAACATGACCGACATGGACGAAGAGATCGTGGAGGCAGACTATGATTTCCCCCCTGGAATCCCCGTGGCCACCGCTCTGAGCTGCTGCTTTCTGATGGAGATGCTGGTCGCGGGCAGTATCTATCTGTGGATCACCCTTCACAACTGGGATGATCAGGCGACAATCAGGAGGAGATTCGTCTGCGTAGCCATGGTGATGCTGGTGGCTGCCTTCTTGGTATTCTCATCACCAGCAGTTCCCAAGTACCAGGGACCACGCTTGGAGGGACTGTGGCAGGCCCTGCCCCTGTCCTACGCCTTCCTGCCTCTCTTCTTTCTGGGTCCGTTCTTCGCAAATATGATCAATGCCAATGTACGAATCTAGTACAAGCCAGATAGTGAATGCATTTTAAAATCCACTGTATTTAAGCCAAAGCCATCGCCAGATATCAGTGATTAAGTAAGGAGTTATAATAACAACAAGTACTATATCATTTTGGTTTAAATTATTTTGTAAAGTACACAAGGAAAGGTCGTTGGGTTTTCTCTGACAAAAAATGAAACTTCTGTCGGAGCTTGCACTAATTACATATGACCACCCCAGTTGCATTCGGATTGTGGGATATTCTGACATGAAGTGGAGCAAGCTCGGTCGGTAAACTATTGTGGGAAAAATATGATTGTCTAAAGGAAAATATATGAGCATATGGAGAAACTGAGATGTGACTGAAAGTAATGCCTGGGGACAGGGAAAGGCCAATGAAGAATTGTTTACAGTATATTAAGGCAAGGGAAAAAAGTAATGGTAATAAATTTAAAAAGAAACTATGTTAATTTTAGAAATTCCGGTCGAAGTATGGCAGGTTATTATTTTAATATATATTTTTGTCTAAGACTGAATTAATTGCACAAAGAGCATGTTTAATTAGAATGTTAAGCCCAAAACTAAAGCTTTTAAAATATGAAAAAAAATAAAACAAAATAAAATTATATTCTACATTCGTTTGTCCAAGTTTTCCGTTTTATAAACTTGTGTTACATTTTTTGGTCATATTTATTGCGTCTCATTATTCTTTTATATTTTTTCTAGTATTAAATAAATAGCCATTCAATAAACACACATAATTATACCTCTTAAAATTTAAGCAATGCACAGAGCATATTTAAATTGTATTTAAAACCTAAAATTAAAGCGCAATACCTATAACTGAAGCCCTAAAAATGGAATTAAAAATCTGTAAAAATTCAAACATCTTGTTAACTAAATATATTTATATTTAAAACATTTTTCACCTAAAATTCCTAAGAAAATGGAAATAAAATCATCATTCGCTTGTTGTACGTTACACTTTTTTTCGGAGCTACAGCCTCCACTTAATGTCCATTTCAGTGATTGTCCAAAATCTTCAAGCAAACCAACTTAAAACAAAGTCGGAATGGAACGGAACTGACGTATCCAGTTAATGCTGTGAACCTTGTGCCTTAATTAAGCTTTAATGCCGGCCACTTTCGGTTTCGGTTCCCCCCAAAAAGCGTCTTTCTTTTATTTTTATTTACGTTTTCAGAGTGGCTATTTTCTGTTGTTTATTTATTTTTTTTGGGTGTGTTTCACTTTTGTTTTCATTAAATAGCTGAGAATTCGCTGTTGTTGTTGTTGCGACAATTGAAAGTGTTGTCAATTTTTTGGCGACTCGCCACCGGCGACAACGACGACTTTTCACTTTCCCGAAAAAGCGCCGCGCGGCGTCCAGTTGTTTGGGTTCAGATTTCCGTCATGATTGTCATGCGACATTAATCTCTGTCTCGTTACTGGACTTGTATCGTTATTACGATTATTATTTCGCATTGTCTTTTGTTGTTTCTGCTTTTTTTTATGGCATAGTAGTACCCATTTTGGCGGTCAGTCGCAGGGCGAACCAGTTGACCCCCGACGACGGGACAGGACCGTCTTATGATGGGATTCGTTTTCATTTTCATTTTGCCAGTTTTTTAGTTAATTTGTTTTTTTTTTTTTTTTTGCCATGCGAAAACGAGTTTAAAACTCGGAGAATAAAACGGAAAAACGTGAACCTTTTTTGGTTCGTTTAATGGAATACAATGAGTTCGAGGGGAGCGCGAAATTAGTTGCAAAAAAAATCCGGTCCTATATGGGTGGGCAGTACTTAAGTTGAGAGATTTATAATCGGTTGCAGTCATTATATAACATGACAATGTCTTTATAAAGTTAATTAATTAAATTAACGGAAGCCTGGCATTTTGAATTTTGGCAAAACTAGTCCATAAACTTGAATATAAAGAATTAAATATAAATGTTAAGAGAAATAAAGTGTCTTAAAAATGTACTAAGCAAGGAAACATAAAAAGAAAAAAAAGAATTCGAATTAAGTATGAAGCTTGTAAATTTTCAATTATTTGATTTAAAATTAATAATAACTAAGGCTACCTTGATTTTCCTTTTTTTACGTTTTTTACGGATATAAACAATTGCATAAATCTCACAGAAAGAAACGAGTCCAATGTCCAATCCTTAACCCAAGCTCACCGACTTTAATACTTTCATTTCTCATTTTATTTTTGACCGCAATGTTTTTCCTTTTCCTCCTTTTTCGCTTGCCTTGAAACTTATAAAAATTCATTTTTTTTTATATAGCTCATAAATATATATAATTAATGGCCAAATTGCTCATAATATTCAATTTCTGAATTTCGAATTGGCAAATAAATTTAACAAGCTTATGACAGGACGCATTTGTTTCGCGGTTTTTTTGTTGGTCTTTTTTTGTTCATGTTACTTGTTTTTCGGAGAAGCCGCTGGCATCGAACACCAAAAATTATTGCGAATGAAAAACAGATTTTTGTGGCCTGGCCATATTTTATTTTTTTTTCGGGATTTTTTTCGGTTTTTTGGTTTTGAGCGTTCATCATTAGAAAGTGAATTGCTCATGTGTGTGTGCGTAGTTGTTTTTGGTGTTGTTGCTTTGTCTGACTGATCAGCATCGCCTTTCTCTTAACGAGAGAGCGAGACACCGGACCAAACTAGCAAGAAATGCTGCAAAAATCGCAGCTCAAATCGATTTGGTGCGGCTTAAGGCAACGCCAACTACTTGGAAACACTGGCAAGAAATTTGTTATTTTTAAAAACTATACAAAGCTTATATTTTTTAAGGTTATACATTTCTTAAGAATTTTTTCTTAAGCAACTTGCACGTGTTCTAGAGCTGTAAAAACATCGATAGTGCCCTCACTCGATATTTTCTATAGTGATAGTCCAAACCATCGATACTATCGATACTATCGACAAAATAAAATGGGTTAAAAGAATCTTATTTTTCTTAAACAAACTAGATTGTATGACATAATTTATATACAATTTTATATAATAAAGACAAAAAAAACAATTGAAGAAATTCAATGAATCGCGATGTATCGATGGTGGAGGAAAAAACAATCGATGGAGACCCGGCGCACAGCACCATCGATGATATCGATAGTATCGTCCATAGTTTTACAGCTCTAAACTGTAGTAGAAAATTAATTAAATATTTTACACTTATTATTAAATAATTACAAATTATTTTCTTATGTATAAATATAAAATAATCAGAAGCCACTTAGTTAAAAGAACAGCAAAAATATTTTTTAAGAGTGTGCTATGCTCCGTTGCAGCCCGGTTATGCTATGGTCCAGAATTTGGCAAAAAGAATATTTTTAAATTAATAAATTTATTTATTTTTGTATTGCAAATTTACCAAGTATTATTTTCCCCAGTGCACCGAGAAAACCATGGAGAAAAGAGGCAAGAAGCAAGAGAGAGAGAGAGAGTTACCCGGTGAGACTTGCTTGGCCAGCGGCAACGGTAGCAATGGACAATTTATGAGAGGCACCTGAGCACGTACCTGTCCTCCTGCCTGCGAGCATTTTTATGGCCAATACCTTTGGTTTTTAGCTCCTTCCCGGGCCTCCAAAATAAATTAAATGCAAATTAACAATCGATTGTCGGCGCGAAACATAAATAAAAGTGAAAAGGGGCCGAGTGGTTGCTGCCGTTGTTGGTGGAAAGGAGTTCAACGCCATGGGTGGCTTTTTGCATATTTTATGGATATTATTTTTAAATACCTTTTAAATACTTAACATAAAATATTTAAGGATGCTGTGCCTTAGGTTTGAGACTCCCTTATTTTATTAAGCAACTCGAAGATTGATATTATTTATATCCCATGTCAATGACAATTACTTTTTAAAGAAATTAAAATAAATATATATTTAAGTGTCTGTAAAATGTATTTTTTAATTTCGGTTATTTTCCAAAATATATATTTTTTAAACATTGCAAACTTCCCAGGAAAGTGATAACTTCCACCCTCCAAATCGGGGGCTGTCTTCCTTCATATATTTTTGCTTTTATGCTGTCAATGCCTTGGCCCCCGTAGAGGGTATCGCCAAAACTGGTTGGCTCTTGGGCTTTGTTTTTCGGCGGGTTTTTTCGTTATCATTTGGATGAGTTATAGGTGAAAATTGTCGCGAAAGTCGTGAGTTATGAATTGGTTGCTGCCGCAGCTGCTGTTGCCGCTCTCGTGGCATGTAAGTGTTCGCGGGGCAACTTGGTGGCGAAGAAAACCGCGCCATGAAGGTCAAGAAACTTGAAATCGCCGCGACTCGCGCTCAATGCTGTTTGGCATTTGCTGGCATTTAATTAATTAAAGTAAATCACATTTTGGCCTGCCGCGGCGGCGCACGGGCAGACATCATTAATCATTGAGAAATTAGCGCACATTTCCGTTCACCTTCAATAAATTAGATTCGTTATGAAAGCAAACAGAAACAGAAACAGAAACAGAAACATAAACTGAAACCGAAACTGAAACCAAGCGCTGCGGGCCCTAAAATAAAACCCTAGATGAATTCAAAAGACTCATCAACGAGGGGGTCAAGCTCCAAGAGTTTTCCAGCCTAAGAAAAACCAAGAAGAGGGTTTTCAAGCAGGAAGAAAAATTATTTATGCCATTGGAAATGTGTGGAAATTTTGAGAGTTTGTTGAAGCCTTTAAGTTGTAAAATAATTTAGTAATAATAATAATAAATAATACCAATTTTAATATAAGTTTTAAATAGATTTATTATTAAATTTAAATTATCCCATGAACTACATCAATCAAAGTTTATAAAAAGCTTTTCATTATTCAAATAACCCTTTCTGAATATATTTATATTTTTCTTTAAGCAATTATTATCCGCTAAGAGTTACTTTGTATTTTTTATTGATTTATCTTTACATAACTCCAACTACCTGAAATTAAACGTGCTTGTGCCGTGTCTACTCCTTCGTGTTGAAATGCCGCAAAAACCTGTGATTTGTGTTTTGGATAATGTTGTACACCTGTTGGACAAAACAGGTGCTGATCGTTTATATGATGAATTTGCATATGTTGTCAGCTGCAGGCAGCTTAATTTGTGCAACATGGGGTATTATTTCGCCAGGCAAGACGCCAAAATGCTGGACATATTTTCATCAATCAAAGGAGTGGCGATGAATAAATTCATCTAAATTAAATACAGGTAATTTGATTGAATTAGGAAAAGTAAATACTAAGTTTGGGTAGTGGTTGCTGAGCTTTTTAATAATAATAATAAAGAATTCAAGTATTTGTTCGTTATGTTACATAATTAACATGAAATCATGAAATCCAAATCCAATTAGTGGTAACCCTGCAGGAAAGTCTCGTGATAAAGTATCGGCCATGGTATCGATAAGTTATGGCAAAAACGATAACTAACTCGAGAGTTGGCAACTATCAAATGTCAAAAGGAAGACAATTTTTGTCGACTGCCTTCACTCTGTGCGAATATTCTGATTAGTGAACGCGTCTTTTGTGATCTAATAAATCAGGAAAAATGGAAAACGTGCAAATTAAAACGGAGCTGGCATCGCCACCAGCGGCATCAACACCGGTTTCATCACCAGCCGCCGCTGTGGCCAATGCGGTGAGTTAGGAGCGAGTTCTGATTTTTCCTTGAACAAATAAAACAGAAAATATGGAAAACGTTTAGGTTAAACCTGAGCCATCATCGCCACCAGCGGCATCACCAGCGGCACCACCACCAGCCGCCGCTGTGGCCACTTCGGTGAGTTAACAGCAAGTTCTGCGTCTTTTTTCTTGAACTTTTAAAGGTTCTCCTGACTTGAAGAATTTTCTCAAACGAATTTGCTTCGAACAGGGACCGCCAAGGAACAGGCGTCGTCGAGGAACGTCGGGGAACCGGCGCCGTCGAGTAACGAGTGAGGGGCCGCCGAGGACCAGGAGCCGTCGAGTAACGAGTGAGGGACCTTCAACCTCTGCTGCCGCAGTTGCAGCTCCAGCGCCAGCTGGCGATGCCGAAATCCCGGTGAGTACCGCTCGTTCTTACAAAGCTTAACACATCGGGTATCTCTTAGTCGAGTAGACTTCCTCATAGGCTTGTTATCTTTTCATTTTCTCCCAATATTTGCATTTTAAATTCGCATTTATTTCAATGGAATTCAACATAACCTATAAATGTCAAAGTCCAGCTGTCTCGTTTCCTCTCGTTGTCAGTCTTCGTTCAAAATGACAACAAAAAAGGGAACCCAAAAACAAAAGCAAAACTCTATAGGAAAAAAGAAGACAAATACAATCATTTAATTAGCAAAAACAAAAACAACAAGCAACGAGCTGAAATCGAGGCCGCCAAAAAACTTCCGCACGCCATAAAAAATAATTTCACAAATTAGTTGTCGCCCTGCCAGAATCTCTCCCTTTCGCTCTCGCTCTCTGTCTGGGTGTACACTTTCTAAGCTTTCAAGATTTTTATTTTAATTTCTGCCATATTTTCAAGAAGGCAGAAATTGTTTCAAGTGTGGGATTTCCATATAGAAAGTAAATGGAATTTTTGCAGTACTGCCGCCGCCGTACTTGCTAATCATTTGTATGCCGAGAGATACATATTTAGGTCTCGCTGTGTTGGCTCCTCTGTCAAGATATATACTCGCGGCCACAGGTGTATGCAGCGACCTACACCTTGCAACACACGCGCAGCCGCGGCGGCAACATCCACATCAGCATTGTCAACGGGCAATCAGTGAAAGTTAAATCGAACAATGCATTTGCCTCTGTCGGGCTGTCGGGTCCACACCTTTCCACCTCCCACCTCCACCTTCGGCTTCTTCGGCTCCCCCTGGGAGCTGTCACTCACACCTCTGTCTAAGTGTGTGTGTGTTACCTGTGCTGCAGGTGCCATTGTTGTAATTTCACACTCTCTAGCGAGAAAAAAGTGAAAAGAATCTCGAGAAAGACAGGCCGTCGAAAAAAAATAACTTAAAAACTTACGCTCACGCACCAGAGTGCGGAAGAAAAATTATGTTGAGGCAAAAAAAAAACAATAACGAAGCAAAAACAGGTAACACAGGTGATTTAATTAAGAAGCGTGTGAAGCGCGTGGATAGCCAAAGGCAGCTACCAAAGATTGCTAGGAAAATCGGCTAATAGTAGGGGCTCAAAAAACATCTAATATACTATTATTACTTGTAAAAATTGATGGAAAAGGAAGTTTGGTGTTTTAAGATGTTAATATTTTTTATAAACTAAACTAATGTGTATAATATTCTATTCCTGAACTTAAAATATTTAAGCCTGGCGGCTGCTTAGGTTTTTTATAGCCTTGTTCCACTGCAACATATTTTTGAAAATGTAATGTACATAAGTGGTTTCAGTGCACCATATACATACTTAAACAGCTGATCTGACTTTGTTTACATTTGAATTTGGACGCCGCAGCGTCCATTATATGAAAATATTAAATAAAATAAATTAAATATGTTGCCACAGCTTAAGGAGCATCGCATTATACAGCTACGACATCGAAATGCAGCGCTGGATCTAGTTTTCATTCATTTTTTTGTCGAAAATACTCATAATTACAAAACTAATAAGAAATTAGGGAAGGGTTAGAAGGTTTGGGGAAGAAACTTATGAAATATCGCTTAATAATCGATATTTTTCGGTATTTTTTTCAGTATGTATAGAACCGTTTGTCCAATTAGGATGGACCATTCTCCCTTATGAAATTAGGGAAGGGCTAGAAGGTTTAGGGAAGGAACTTACAAAATATCGCTTAATAATCGATATTTTTCGGTATTTTTTTTAGTATGTATATGAACGTCTGTCCAATTAGGATGGACCATTCTCCCTTATGGGACAATACGTGTAAAAGAATGGACCATTCTCGAGAATGGAGCAAGGCTATTAAAGAAATTTCACTTCTAAAATCACACTCAATACTCCTAGGTAAAAGTCTGTGTTACAAGATCAATGGTCCAATGATCCAATGGTTAGGATAATTGTATAATTATATTAAAGCTTCACATATTGAGCGAAGTGGAAAATCTGTGGCTGCCTGGGGGGAGCCAATTTGGGTCATAAATCTGCCCTTTTTAAAGGCCTAGGGCCCCGACAACACACACTCGTTTATCAAAGTCAAATGAGGGTTGAGTGGATAATTCGATTTGAATTTGAATTTCCCTCAACTTAGGTAGAGTTTAGAGTGTTTTCCCCTAATTCGCACAGTTTCTCCTATTGAACTCGACCAAAGCCAGTTGACCGAATGATTTACTTGACATCTCTCCGCGTAAATATGCTGGCTGAAAAAATACCACAGTAATAACAATAACAATAATAATAATAATGGAAGTGCATATGCATGGGGAAACACTGCCACAAAAATATATCTCGCTGGCAACAAAGGCGGCGATCCATACACTGCAATTTGCAGCGATGCCAGCGGAGCGCAAAGATGAATTCCGACCGAAATGGAGAGGGAGCCAGAGCAGAGGGGGGAAAAGAAAAACTTTAAACTTAAAATGTTGGAAAACTCGTTTCGTCTCGGCCAAAAGAAAAATGCAGATAAAAATAAATAACGAAAACGAAAACTAAACAAGAAATGGCATATGCCAAAGGCAAGCAACGAACGGGCAGGTACCCTGGGAAAGTTTGAGTTTATTATTAATAGAAACTGAATATGGGAAATACTTCATGGAAATTTTCCATTAAATATTTAAAATAATATGTTATTTATAAGGAAAAGAAAAATGTAGAATTTGTTTATACATATTCTTTAAATTTTATATTATTTTTATATGTCATTCATACCTAACATGAATTCATTATAGATTCAGACTATATTTTGCAATTACTGCATTGAAATTTATCGGAAAATATTTAAAATAATATATTTATATTAAAAGGAAAGCAGACAGTAACGTTCTTAGGTAATTTGTTGATATAATATATATAATTTTTTTATTTTCAACTTAAGTTATTTGAGGCTTTGCACTTTATAGTTTACTTTAAATTCAAAAGGTAGAACTAGATCTCCGGGGAACTTTAAAAAAATATTATTAATTTTATATTTAAAGCCTAAATATTCAAATTTATTAAATCAGGACAACCCCTAAAACTAGTAGCATCTGGTATAGAGCATATAGCCTCGGATAGTGCTACCTGTAAAAGACAACCAACTGAACCAAGTGAAGTATACGCACCGGGGGCCGAGGGTGAGTTGGTGAAGAGCTCAGGCGGATGGAAGAAGTCGAAGTCTCAGTCTCCATCTTCGTCTCAGCCATAGCGCAACCAAGAATTTTCCTAGCCAACATCTTGATTGTGCCTACATCAACTGGGTCCTCTCAGCTGCCCCGGCCACCTCCTGCTGCCGTTGGCAAACTTGATTTAAGCTGTTGTTTATGAATTTCTTGGCCATCAGCAGAAGCAGAAGCCGCAGTGGCAGTGGCAGCGGCGGCCTCAGCGGCAAAACACTTTTGGCCAGGCCTGGATCTGCAGATGAGGCTGCAGCTAAATCCGAGCCTGAGCCCGAGCCTGGGTGAATGGTCAAGTCATAAATAAAAGATCTCTGCGGCAGCATTCTGCAGATGTTGTCTCTTTAATTACCCCCAGCCTCACATCACATGTTCTTCGGCGAGCACACACGTTTAATGGACCAAACCTAATGTCCGCTCGATGATGATGACGACGGAGAGTCTCTTGGCCAACACATCTTCCGTTGCCCATTTTATTCACTGCTTCTTGGGGAGATGTTCTGCCAACAGTTAGCCCCAAATTCAGGCCAAGCCCAGCGCTTAGTCTTTCTAAGCGATTCTGGGACTGGCCATGCTTAATTGGCCAGCAGTAGTGGCATTAAAATGCGAAATTGTTCACATGTATGAGATGCAGCTCTAACTAATTGCAGGTAAAGAGATCAAGGAACTCGAAAAGGGTTAGAGATTGGTCTTTAGAGTAAAATGATTTGCAAATTATTCCTATAAAAATGTACACCTTTATTTTAAAATAAAGTTTTGGGGAAATATTTGTTAATAATCTTTTTAATGGCATAAATACTAAACAAATTCCTAAGCTACTTGCATTACATTTTTTTAACTTCATAATTTATCTTTCACGAGAATATCGAAGGGCTAAGAATACTTAAAACAAGTTATTTTTTAGAATTGGTTGAATATTTATTATTAAATTAACTCAAAGAGCACCTTGTAAAGTATTTTAAATTATTAAATAAATATTAATTATTGCATTACATTTATTCCATAAATATATATTTTTATATTTCATATTTTTTAAATATATTTTATTAAAAACAATAAGAAACATTTTTAGAATTATAAATCATAGTTTTTACTATTTCCTTCTGCTTCAATTTTATTTTAAACGTATTTCCCATCCCGATTGGCCTACATTGGCTATTTATTGATCAATAAATTATTATTTATTGTTTTAATGCCAATTATAAATAATGTACAATTGACAAAACATATTTTTAACCATTTTCTTCTGTTCTAATTATTTGTTAGAACTTTTTGCAGCCCGATTGGCCCAATTTATTCACCTGTTGCTCCCAATAATTTGCCCGCACACATTGCTGGTGACCTTCCATCCGGCCCACTGACCCCCAAGCTGCACTTTCATCTCAAGGGTGACCCACACACGCACACACACAGACACTGAGGGAAATAAACACAGATACACTCGAAGAAAGCTGCCTCACGTGTGCTGGCTCATAAATAAATATCATTTTAGATACCGTTCTTTTTGCCAGCAAAAGCTTAATATCAAAGAGGTGTGTGTGCGAGTGTATTGTGTGTTAAATTTGCCGTTAACTCACCTGAAGATATCTTCGTTTTCCGCTGAAATTGTCTGTTTAAATTTTGGGAAAACTTTGCGACTGCCTTGCTCTTTTGTTTGTTGTTTTTTACAGCACTCTTGTTTTGTTTTGAAATATTATCCGTAACAGAAAAAAATGCACAAAAAAACCAAGAATTTCGAATATTGAAGAAATGGCTTAGATTCGCAGATTTGGCGAGTGGCAAAAGTTGTAAATCAACCAACTTCTTTGAGCGGCGCGCACGAACTAACAAACTCTAACAACAATAACAAAAACACGCGGCACAAAGAGGGGAGAATACTTATGTTCGCAGGTAAAGAGAGGGGGGAAGCGTTCAGAAACCGGTTTCGATCGAGCTTTTTCTTTAAATAATAATAAAAAAGCATATTTTAAAGGGACTTAAAACAATAAATAAATCTGCGCTTTAGCCAAGACGCACACCTTAGCTAATGAACATACCTTTACTGATTAGCACAGACACAAACAACTTATTAGTACCTTTCGTACAGCCAACACATGAACCGCTTAGTACAGCAGCCAGGACACGAACCATTAGGGAACGTATTTGAATATCGTAAGAAGTAAAAACGATAACCAGATTTTTGAATAATACAATTATATTTTAAATATACTTTAATTTTAGATTTATAAGGTCTTGCGCAGCCGCGTAGTTCCCCTGCAGCCCCCAAAGAAGAAGCCCGGTAGGATACGCAATAATTCTTCACTCCTTGATCTTTAAATAAAATATATATATTAACACCCCAATTTCAGATGACGATGATATCATATTTGTATCAGACTCCTCCATTCCCATAGCAGTGGTCGATCTGACCAACTCCGACAGCGAATGAGTGGTCGGTAAGTATAGGCATTACTTATCCTATGACAGAATTTATTATAATTTTTGTATATCTTCAATTTATAGAGTACGGGCGTGTATAGGAGACTGGTCTGGGAGCTGGTAAGAATGTTGAACCTTCGTTTAACCCAATCTATATCCCTAGGGTCCTAGGTTTGGGCAATGCCTTCGTGGATTAGGCCTACTGGGGAAACCACGTAAAAAAAAACGCACCTAGAACTTTACCTCAAAAAAGGTGGTGTGGAAAGAAGTTCTTTTTGCGGTTTGCGCTCTTACAATTCTCAAGTGCTAATTAAGCTAGGAGCAACTCCGCTTCGAGAGGAGATTTTCCAGGATAATATGGCATTTATCCCAAGTAACATATAAAATGTTTGCAGACATTTTTCCAAGTGCTTTTTGATCAAAGATATCACAGTACCGCCAAAGTCTCTAGTACTACTTGGACTTGGATTTGTGTGTGTGTGTTTGTGTGTTCTTCAACCGGGGCTCCAAGCGCATGCCGGAAGTTGCCTTTCGAAATGCAAAATGCAAATTTAAGGAACATTAAGGGGCAGGGCCCGGGGGGCGATAAGGACACGCTGATAAACGAACTTGAACATTTTTGACAGTTGTGCGTATAAATCTTGAAATGTTTTAATTTGCTTGCGAATCGATTTAAAGCGCACAGCACTCACTCTCCGAGACCAACGGCACTGGCACTGGCACTGGCTCTGGCATAAGGCAACGCGGGAGAGGGGGGAAGCGACAGCAAAAAGCGCAGGGAAAAATGGCAAGAAAAAATGGTTAAAAAACGCAAAGGAGCGTAGAGCAATGGCAACGTAGTCCTCCAATGCGGCAACATCGTTGCGTATGATTTATGAATGACATTTCAGCTCTTTTGCTACCCTTTAATGAAGAAGGTAATGCGTGGTCCTTAGGAGCTTGCTGGAATTTTTAACATTACTTTATTTGAAATCTTTGTAATAAAAAAACTCTTTGAATGCTTTGCAAAAATATACATGAAGCTCAACCTGCATTCAGTTTTTGTAAGCTTATAAATCCGGGGTACATTTTTTAACAAAAATAATAAAGTTCACATAAAAATATATTAAATAATCCTAATAATAGGGTAATACAATGTTTGCTACATAATGGAGATACTTCTTTCCTTTTATACCCTTTCAGAGGGCATATATATTAATCAAAAGTTTGCGAAGCAGTAATGGAGACTCTTTCGATCCTAAATATTATTTATATTACAATTGAACGTTTATATAATATAGCTGTCAAGAAAACAATCGGAAAAGGTTTCCAAAATTGGTGTACAAAATGTTAACATTACACAAAATTTTGCACCCCCAACAATTTATGGCATACTTTTAGACACATTTTTAAGGGATTTCAATAACCTTTGGATTTTTTTAGATATTTTTGTTATAATATTAATGATTAACATTGCTCAACTATATCTTATAATTATCAGTAACAAAAGGGCTTAAATTGTAAAAGGAAAGGGTATACAGCCTTCACCTTCTCGAATCTAGCTTTCTTTCTTTTTTATTTTTTCCTTTTTTTTTTTTTTTTGCTGTGTGTGGAGCATCGCGAATTAGCCAAAAGCCGTTGCCAATGCTCTCAGTGTCCAGTGTCCACGGGGCTTGGAGTGTGTTTACCTTCAAAGCATTGCTGGCTCGCCATTTTTTCTTAGTTTCCTTTTTTTATGCCTTGTTCTTGTGATTTTGATTTCGGTTCCGCTCTTGTTTTCATTTTTTTTATATTTTTTTTTTTTGCACTCTTGTGGCTTTATGCCCGGCCGCTGTCTCTTTTTTAGTGGACCAATCCCAATCCCAGTCCCAATCCCAATCCCAATCCCAATCCCAATCCCAATCCCAATCCCAATCCCAATCCCAATAGCAATCCCAATCCAGGGCCATGCCAGGCAATTCCACATCATATTTTTGCATTGACCCCGGTCCGGAGTCGGCTCTCGGTTTTTTGCTCTTGGCGTTTATAGATTGAGTACTTTATCAAAAAAACGAGACATCAAAGCGTATATCATGTCAGCTGCAGACGCACCAAAGGGGGCGCTGCGGCCAACAGGGGGGAATCCCCTGTGTTTCCCCCTTTCAACTGCATTTGCATTCGCACTCGCATTCCGCCTTTTTGCCTTCCCTCTCACAGCCATAACTTAGCCAATGGCCCTGCCCGGGCGCCATTTTGTTTATCTTTGTCGCCGGGCGCGGGTGCGAAGGAGTCGTCGATGCCGATGCCGTGTCCATCCTTTACAGCCACGAAGCTAGTGCAAAGCCAAAGCTATGTCCAAAAATGGAATTATTCCATGTCATATAGGAGACCTAACTATTGATTTCAACAATGCCTTGCCTTTATATGAATTCATCAACAAACTCACGTTCTCTACTAATCTATGGGTCATTTGGGTATTTTTTATAATTTTAAATCTTAATATCTGGCTAGAAGGGGGATTTTTTTCGATGTGGTTCCCACCCAGCGACCCCAGCCTGTTCTGTCCTATCGATCGGCGGGCATCGCCAGTCGCCGGTCGCCAGTGACTCAGTTTGCGGCTCGACTGCTCCCATAAGATCATGGTACATTGGGTTTTGGATTGGGTTTCGCGTCCCAAATGAGTTGCGGCGATGAGTATGAATGGATCGTCAGAGTCATCGCCTGCACAGCCATGAATGGACCGCTTTTGTGTGCAGCTACAGTGATAAACAGCTAAATAGGAACTGTTCTATACAAATTTTAAGGTAAACTTTGGCTTAAATAAGCATAAGTATATTTTTATTTATTTCAAGCTCTAGGTAGAACATATTTTTAGTGAAAAGAGTGGTATCCTTAGGCTTAAAAATTATTAAACAATTATTTCAGTAATCTTTAACCAAGGCAAACATTCCTTGGCTGCCTTACAAACTCTAAATTTCTCTTCCTAAAGGAAATATATCCTTTCTGATAATTTCCCTGTATAATCTTCACTGTACTCTGGGTTCTGGCACTCGTGGGCGTCGAAATCGGTTGCCAGTCATCGAGTGGGAGCGTTTTCTCCGCTCTCCCAGGCCTTTCTGTTTTTTTTTTTTCTTATTTTGTTTGTCTAGCAGCCGTGTGGGTGGGATATCATGGGTTAAAGGGGGCGGAGAAGCACTCCATTCTTTGCTGTAAATGAACTGGAATTAGCTTACACTTTTGATGCATTTAATTTCGTTTCGGTAGGAAATTGCAGCTGATTGCTTGTAATCTTTGATCGAGTGCAATTATGTGTCAATTTGGGGGGATAAAAGACCTAATAACTTTATGTGGGAATGAAAACAAATTAACTATTTATTTATAATATTTATTAAACAATTATTAATACGTGCAAAATGCAAATGAGCTCAATATTTATTAAAGGATAATAACAAAGTGCGGTCAACCTTGTTAGAATAATCTTTTTTGCTAAGAGAAATGTGCTTACAGAATGTTAAAATATTAAATAAAAAATATTGAATTAAAATCCTTAAGTAAGCTCAATCTTTTACTGCTAAAATTAAGATTTTAAAGCCAAAACCCAATCTGTTTAGGTTACTTTTAAACCGATTTATCGACTGAGCGCCGAGCTTAGACATTTTGTTAATTTTTGACGGACGCTATATCTCTATGCAAATGAAGGGAGGAGGCGTTCGTCAAACGGAAACGGAAAACGAAATATTTTGTCGAAATTGCAGACAGAAATGAGAAATGCCACAGATGGACGCGATGTGGAGGGGAAATCACATCAGACACCGACATTGGCCAGTCAGCCAATTAATATTTTGTTAATTTCGCTTTAGGTTTTTGTCTTCGGTCTGCGGACTGCGGACTGTGTTGGCTCGTGTCCGACTGCTGCTCACATTTATTTCCATGCGCATTTCTTGCTTTCGAGCTTATTTGCTTGCATAAATAAGCGAAACAGAGAAAAAGCCGGGCAAACGTCAAAACTTTTAAAATTTCAATTTCCGGTGCAGCAGCTACGAAGCCAACGAAGATGAAGATGGACCCCCGAACACACACACACACAGGCCAGGCCGAGGCCCGATTTCATTCATAAAAGGGATACCTGGACAAAGGAGGATCCTCGGTCGCGAGTCGCAAGTCGCGGACTCTGGCAAGTGCAAAGAAGGGCCCGGGCGAAATTAATTTTATTTTGATATTTGCGCAACAAATTCGCCAGCGAAATTATCACAACAAGTTATTTTTCAGACGCGCCAACACAAAAACCATCAAATTTATCAAAAGCGACAGGCGTGAGGAAGGAATCAGGATGGCAAAGGATCGCATCTGTCAGATGCGGCATAACCTTGGCGGGGACTTGTTCGTTATTCGTATTTGCATTTATTCAAAAATTAATCGGAATAGTCCGCGGCTCCAGCGTTGGATTCTCTTTTTTTTCTTCTTATTTTTCCTTTTCGATTTCCTGCTGTGAGGGCTGAGAGCTTCGTGGGGATGTGTTGAAGGAACCAAAACGAAAAGGAATCCCCGCTAAAGTCAAGTGTTTAATTTGTTTACTTTTTATTGTAATAATTTCTATATTTTTCTATATTTTGCACGGATACTAAAATATGTTTAGTTTACTATTAACTTACTATTATTAGTTTACTCTTAACTCCTAACATTTCTAGAAAACTGTTTTTAAAAACAAAGAAAAAACTTTTCCACTGAAAAAAAGAAATAGTAATAATGCAACTAATTATCTAAAATACATTAATAACAATTTAGCATTAGCCTTAAATTAAGCCTTTCCCATTTATTAAGTCCTGGCCTTAAATCCTTTTCGTTTTTTTTAGTTGTTAATCATTTATTGCCGCTCCACTGCAAGCGCTTCTATTTTTTCCATTTCCTGTAATTTCCATGAAGTACATTTGTGTATTTTAAATATTTATGTTTATCAGTTTTCCTATTTTTTTTGGAAATTCCATTACATATTTGCCTGTCGCTATGTATATCTGTTTCAAAGGCATCGCACGCAGAAATTATTTTAATTTTCAATAAAAATGCAAATATTTTATTTATAATTTTGTGCAAAGAAAAAAAAAAAACAAACAAATATGCGTGCATACAAATACAAATGCAAATACATGTATTTATGTATGTGCGTGGATTTCCATCATCTTCATCAACCGCATTCAATATTGTCGGACGCCCCCGCACGGGGAATAGATAGATTTTCCACCCAACACATTGAGCTTTTCGCACGTCTCGATTTGCCTTGGATATGTGATATGTGAGGGGAATATGTGCCGGAAAATGTTCGCTGGGTTGTCGGCGACAATTTGGCGGCTGTTGTAGTGGGAAAAATTAAAACGGGGAAAAAAACGAAATCGAAAACTGACAGGCCGTCAAACTGACAAACTGACGAAACAGAAGCATTGACTGCAGCCTTGTTAAACATATTTCCACTGTCAGCCCGAGGTCAGCTTCTGATTCGTGCTTCAATCGCGGGTTTTTGGGGATATTGGTGGTTTTATGATTTTTATTTTCATTTTAAGTTGGGAATAAGTTATTTGGATAAGAAATAAATTAAGAAACTAACCAAACCCGGTCTCCATTTAAATTTAAATTCTTAATTCTGTAAAGATTTGTACTTAAGATTTAATTTTTATATGCAACTTTCCATCAATATATATTTATTTCTGTTTCGAAAGCTGAATAACATATGAATGCGCACGACGCATAAACACTTGGGAATTTTAGTGATAAATTTGAAAAGAATTTTTATATATATTCCAGAAGAAACCTTATTTCAGCAGGTCTGGATATACAGCTGTTTCAGAAGCTCCCTTCCTCATCAATATCCAAAACTGAAAGATCTTAACATTAACCAGGAGTACCACGACTTTGCAGTTGGGAATTCTAAGGCAACGCCAACGAAAAAAGCGCCTGTGCCTTTTTCATACAAATGAAACTAGTAATTAACATTTATAGTGTTATTTCCCTACAAACTCTCCATATAAAAGGAATATATGCTAACCCCTGAGAGCATTGAAAAGTCGTTCAATTGAAACCCATTTCCAATTCTGTCATTCAATTGCGTATTGATGTGCATATTTTATATTATTTGTTTATTTATTTTTGACTGCATCTCTGCGGCTCTGGTTTGGGTCTTAGGGGTCCCGCCGGGGATCCCCCCAACTGATTGTGGAAATTTTTAACGCGCACTAAACTGTCAACTGCAATCCGGGGGCTGGCCTGGCTCGCTTTCAGGCTTTTGTCCATTTTCGCATACAGGAAATTATCAAAATGCAATTTTCAATTAAATGCAAAGAAAAAACACAGCAAACAACGCACAGCAACACACAGTGGCGACAAAAACGGAAACGGATGCAGAAACTATTGGCAAATTCAAACGGCTAACAGCGAACAGAATGGGGAAAACATGCAACTTTCAAGAATATATAAATTTAAGTGCAATTATATTGCATTGTGCACTGACTCGCGGCCTCAATCCCCTATTAAAATAGGCTGTCAAAGGCAATAATTTCATAGCTATTCAGACATTAGAAAAAAATGCTTAGGGAATATAAAAAAATGTATTTTTTCTCAAATCGCATTTAATTGTGTGCACCCTAAAAAAAGTGTAAGCAATTATTAATTTATTTAGAACACTTTTCGCCTAAGTTGTGGCAATTATATATTTTTTGCTCAAGAGGATTCCTTTCAATCAAAGTTAAGAGGAATATCCCCTGGTTATATTCTGGGTGTGTGTTGGCAAACAAATTGCCAGCAATTAGTCAGCGAGATTGAGCAACAAAGCCAGGGAAAGAGATATAAATAAGAAATCCAAAGGGGAAATCCAGATATGTAGGTGCCTGAGATCGCGGCGAGGTGAGGCTGTAAAAGCCGTAAAATATAATGAATGCGAGGGCGGCAGCAGCAGTTGTGATTTAAGATAACCATCGTCAGGACAGAGTGACAGAGTGAGAGAGTGAGAGACTGGCAAACTGACAAACTGACAGCAGGCCGAGTGCAGCCCGCACTTGCCGACATCTTTTGCGGATGTTAATGCCACTGGAACGCGACACTTTCCGCGCGGGTCGCAACCCGACAAATGATGATGATGAGATGAGGCAGCGGCTGACCTGGAGTGGGATCAACTGAGGCTGGGAACACTGCCCACAATGATCGGCGGCAGCACGCGCAGCAAAAGGGACATCGGCCACATGCAAATCCGTGGGCTGTTGTTGACACTTTACACCGCCAGACAAGCCAATAGTTACTCTCAAAAAGAAGTAGTTACTTTTAAAGATATATCTTTCAGCTTGAATTAAAAAATCCTACTTTTATTTATAGTTAATATATATATATTATAAAGAAAACCCTACTAATAACTTACCTGCTGCTGTAACTATTGACACAGGTAGCTATGGCGAGGCCCATTCAGATACAGATGCGGATACAAAGTGCATCTCGCCAGCTGGACCTCACACTAAGCTGTCGGCTTTGCCATTAAATCCACTCGCCGCCCTCTCCTCTCTCCCCTTTGTCCCAGATTCAGCTACGGACTGAGGGATATATAAATATATGTCCAGCATCTATATCGGTTTCAGTTTTTGCACTTCATCTGCGGCGGCTTTGGCTTCTGCCTTGCCTCACATGTGGGTGCTTAGTGCGCCTTTTGTTTTCACCCATTTTCCAGGGGCTTCCATAATTCCCCGGCACGAGATTTTCTCACTTTTGCTTGCCTTTCAATGGTTTCCCTCTTATTTTATTATTTTTTTTCTAGGTCAGGTGTGAGAGCAAACCCTTTCGGGATGACTTTTGAAGGCAATATGCTGAGATTTGTGTTTACGTTTTCGGTGGTTATTTTATACTTTATATAAAATAATTTTCAACAACAAAAATACGCAATATTTTTGAACAAAATAAAGAGGATTAATAAAGATAAATTAATGATTTACATTTTAAAAATAGACGCTTTAAAATATTTCGTTTCACAGTAAACCGGGCTTGAATCTGGCATTGGTAATTATTCGGAAATTCAGGAATTTGTCGAAAGTTAACCTTTACCTCGATTATTATCAAAATAAAATAATTCTTGCTCACATATCTTTATTTTTATTATAGTTTATCAAAAATAAATACCTTTTAAAAGAATGAATTGAAATAAACAATAAGAAGTTTCCAGACTTTACTTTTAATTCCAAAAAAGACTTCAAAGAAACCCCCTTTAAATTACAATTCCTTCTCTCAACCTTTAATCCTAAATGTTTTCCTGAACGAATCGAATGTGGGAATCTCTGCCGGAGTCAGTGCATCGAGGACCTGAAATCTCAGGGATCTGAAAAGTTAATCACATTTGGAATATTCCATATGGCGAAGCTGGAGCCGGCTAATCTGCCTGGAGCTAGGGCCGCCAAGGGAAGGAGGAGGAGGTCCTCTGGCTCCTGGCTCCTTAGTCCTTTGCAACGGAGGTGTATCCCTCAAGATACTGCCAACAGTGGCAGCGGCAAGAACAAGAACAGGACGAAGGGAGCACTTGAGACTGCCAGCAGGTTAGACAAGGACGAAGCAGCCAGCAGGACACTCTCTTGCCTGCGGGGTGGAGTTCGGTGTGCGGGGTGTGTGGGGCATTCGGGGCGTGCGACTGTGTGTTTGCGTGTCGTGTGTGTCAAGTGTCAAGTGTCGACGTCTGACGGACGCAAGTGTCAACCATCTGGAGGAGCGACAAGGAGCGCAGCCGAGGGACCTCCGGCCCCCCATCACCAACACCCCCACTTGGCTCCTGGCAACCGTCCCCTCTTCCACTGAAGAAAATGTATGGGTTTTTAATAGAGAATATTAATAATATCAATATAAGTTAATAATAAACTAAATTAATATAACAAGTATAGGTTAAAAATATGAACTTGTGTGCAATGTGCCTTAGAAAATATCATTTTATTGACTTCAATTGTTAAAGATTACAAAAATTATGTTTAAAAAATAATAATAATGTTAGTAGAAGCATGTAACAGCAGGAAACATTATTAATAAATTATTTATAATAAGAAAAACATAATAATAATAATAATAATAATATTCCAATAAAGTTTCGATCGTTTCTTTATCAAAATTTAATTTCAAAATAATATAGGGAGCACCAAGAGCTAAGACTGGGCACTCCTGTTCCAGAGACTCTGCTTTATTTAATAATAATTATCAAAATAATGAAAACCTAATGTTATTATCCAAAGAATATTTAAGAAAAAGAGGTTTCTTTATCTATATTTTAATTTGTAAAAAAAGTATAAGGAACACTCGGTTCTAGGACTGGGCACTCCTGCTCTAGAGTCTCTGCTATGTTTAATAAAATAATTAAAATGAAATAAACTTAATGAAATAATCCAAAAATATTTAAATAAATAAGTTTATTTGCCCCTTATTATTATTCCAAGAAATATAAAAAGCACCAGGAGGTACTAAGACTGGGCACTCCTGCTCTAGAGCCTCTTTTACATCTTAACCATATTTTAACTAAGTTTTGATGATATCATAACTATATTTTAATGCTATCTTATATATATTTTAACTATATCTAAACTTTATAGACTTAATAGTTATTTATATTTGCTAAGAATACTGCCTAATTTTCCCCAGTGTGCTCCTGCTGCTCCTTTAGCTCCTGTTTCGGCGCCCGTCTCTGTGTCTGTGCCTGTGTCTGTGGCTGTTTCTGTGTCTGTTTCTGTCTCCTGGCGATGTCACAGGTCACCGCCCATTGTGGGCGGGCTGTTATCCTGCGGGGCTGTGGACTGTGAACTGTGGGGCTTGGGGTTTGGGGTTTGGGGTTTGGGCTTTTGGGGCGTTGCAGGATTGGGGCTTAGATGGCTGCCGCTGACCATGGCAACCGAAATGGCAATGGCCACGCACACGAGCACAAGTAATCATAATAAAGGACCTGAGGACGAGGCAAGGAGACGGGAGGAAAATCTTATTTCACGCTGTAAACCACAAGGGAACGTGCCAAACACCGCAAGCAATAAATGAGACGATGACGACGAGCAGAAAAATTGCCACAGAGCGGCAGGCAGGACAACAGGCGGCGGGACGACAGGCGAAACATGGTGACATTGTAATAATTATGCCAAAGATTATCCTTAGACCCGCCGCACGCACACCCACACACACATCGAGGAAGGTATATATATGAAGCGAGCGACTGAGAGAGAGAGAGGGACAGAGGTGTGAGGGCGGCGACTGTTTTGCCGCAGGATATAAGCGGCAGGACAACGGCAACGGCAACGGCAACGACAACGACAACTACGACGACAGCTCGACGATGTTTCCAGCCGCGAGCAAGCGCGTTAAGTAGATGAGCTTCAATTTGTGTACCGCCCCCTCTCCGCTCCGCTCCTCGCACCCGGACACGCACCCACCTACAGTCCTTTAGGCACTCGAAAAAAATATGGGACGACAAAATACAATATTAAAAATAGTTTCAAGCGATAAAATTCGTTTAATATAATTTCAACATTTATTTAAAATTTATTATTTGATTTATTGAGCTGGAATTTTTTGGGTAAAGGTGGAAAAACTTAAATCTAACATGGCGGGATGGAAAAGAAAATGTTTCTATGCAAATGTTGCTAGGAATATGTCCGATAAGCGCTGCCAACATATCAAAGTTTCAATATAAATGGCATTTTCATGGCATAAACATTTATTTTAAGCAAAACCTTGTTCTAACAATATTTTTGCATATTTCTTTATATATTTAAGCCTTAAATATTTATTTATACCTACTTAATCTATGTATTCCATATATAATATAATACCAAATAAATAAAACATTCATTCTTACTCTTCAGAAGCAAATACCTTGCTAATATTTTACTCAAAAATTATATAAAGAACGTATTTAATTATTAAACTTTCATTAATCTAACAAATAAAACCCCCTTTATTTTGCAAGTGCATGCCAACCTCTCGGCATCCCTACCTCTCGCCTTGCCCATTTTCCTCAGGACTTTGCGTTGGACGGATATCCTGTAACCAGATTTGCCCTATGTGATTAAGTAAGTCATTGAGATGGTCTCGTCCTCGATAAGCCGGGGTGACCTGACCCCTAACCATTTTATCCTGCCTGCCCCTTTTGTTGTTGTTGCTGTTGTTGCTGTTGTCACGCTTGTAAATTGTTGTTGCATGTTGATGATGAGGACGATGATGCCGACGATGACGATGATGTTGGCTCCTTCACCATTTTTATCGCCTCGCTTGCATCTTAAAGTTTACAAAGCAAATGCGGGAAACGAGAGGCTACAAAAAAAATATCTAGTAAAATGGGAATAGGTTTTTTGTTTTTCTCTGTTTTTAATTCTTTCTTTTTTTTATTCTCTTGCGCCGCTTCCACGTTGCCAAGGCTAATTAACAAGGCAACCAAAAAACGAACGAAGCCCAAAGACCGCGGCTGGAAATGGAATAAACGGGGATAAATAAAATAACCTTTGAAATGGAAAGTTTATTTTCGAATTTGTTAAGGGTTTTTGGTCATTCTTTTAAAGGTCCTTTTGTTGGTAGTAAAAACTATGACTTTAATATAATATTAGATATTAAATATTAAACCAACGAGAAAGAAAGCTAACTTCGGTAAACCGAAGTTTATATACCCTTGCAGTCAGCAATTGGATCATTGAAAATCGATCCAATTTGGTAATGTAAAAAAAAAATGTCAAATTATGTAAATTTTGTAAATTTTACATTTTACATGTAGAATTTTACATTTTCATATAAATCGACCGATCCCTTCTATGGCAGCTATATGATATAGTTGTCCGATCTTAATGAAATTAAAACCGTAATTCTAGAACTATAAAAAACGACTATATCTCGAAATTTATAGAAATTCGTTGAAAAACAGAGAAATTAAAAATTTTTGTACATTAATTTCGCCATCATTCTATGGCAGCTATAGGATATAGTGGTCCGATTTCGGCCGTTCCGACATATATACTGCGTGCTAAAGAAATAAGACTATGCTGAAAATTTCAGCCCGATAGCTCAAAAACTGAGAGACTAGTTCGCGTAGAAACCGACAGACAGACGGACAGACAGACGGACAGACAGACGGACAGACAGACAGACGGACATGGCTAGATCGACTC
>VNJW01009347.1:0-21696 GCA_008042615.1 Drosophila auraria
TCCTTCCGCGACACTTCCGCGACACTTCCGCGATACTTCCGCGATACTTCCGCGATACTTCCGCGATACTTCCGCGATACTTCCGCGACACTTCTGCGACACTTCCGCGATACTTCCGCGACACTTCCGCGATACTTCCGCGATACTCCTGGGACACTTCCGCGATACTTCCGCGATACTTCCTCTCTGATCCTGAGCCTGATCCTCTCCAGAAACTGGCCATTTACAGCCGGCTGAGCCTGATCCTCTCCAGAAACAGCCGACAGAGTCCGATCCTCTTAAGAAACTGACCATTTACAGCCGGCGCAGCCTGATCCTCTCAAGAAACCGGCCGTTCACAGCCGGCAGAGCCTAATTTTCTCCTGGAACTTGAGAAACTTCCAGAAACTCGATTTTTATTGCTAAAAACCATCATAACTAAGCCAAAACAGCCTTAAATTCAATTCGGAGAGCGTTGCTATTTTAGTTTAATCTGCATATTGGGTTTAGAAAGAAAAAAATATTAACTTTTTGTTCATTTTTGAAAATTTCCATGATGAAACCCCTTATGAAAATGATGAAAAATTGGCCAACATTTATTTTCTGATTTGATTCAATATTTTTCCAGTAATTAATTAAGATTTTAATGCTGAATCGGGAAATATATAACATTTGGCAATCACTTGCTCTGAAAGACCTCAAATATTGGTAATCTTTATATTATAATTCAGTTTAATAAGAAACATTAACGGCAGTCTTTTGGCCGAAAAGTAGAAAACAATTGCATACCTTTGGGCATTTTATAATTAAGCTGCTCAAATAATTGTGCGTCTTTTGATTTGTCCAAAAAATTTGAATCCTCTGGGAATAATAGTTTTTAAAGATCTCAGCTTAACGCTTTCATGCTTTTGAAATTTTAAAACTAAATTTAAGAACTGATTATATAAAATCTATAACAGTAAAAATTTAAGTTTTATATCTTCTTACTATTTATACTATTTATAATTATATTTTTGTCAAGAGCTGACGGTCTTAAACGGCTGCTTCTCTTTAAAATGTTTGAATGTTGAATAGAATGTAAAATTCTTTTCCTTTTCTGTTCCCCTCTTTTGCGCATCTTTTTAATAGGGAATGTCGATGTTTTGCCTTCAAAATTCCTTTTGCAATAACTCTCTATAAGTTTCCCGAGGAGTTGCAGCCGCTTTGCTTCTTTTATTTCCTTGTCACATTCTGGACTACAATTCGGTATCGAGAGTCAAGGCTGGTCCTGGTCTTAATGTCCCACACATTTGCATTTCGAGTTGGCAATCTGTCATCAGTCTCGGCATTAGCAATGAATTTTTTGTCTAGAATTTTTGCTTGCCATTTTCGAGCATATTTGCGTCAGCCTGATAAAACTGAAGATTGAGCGAGCGGAGCACAGAGCACACACGTGTGCCCGGAAATCCAAGTGACAATTGAATGCAGCATTAGGATGGGATGGGGATGGGGATGGGGGCTGCAAGGATGCAAGTGGTGAAAATGCCGGAGCAGGAGCTGAAAACAGCGTTCGCAAACCGTTCTGACAGCTGCTTGACAGGATTTCCAAGCTGGCATTCCCAAATATAACTCATGGCTGCTGGACAGTAAGATGTCCATACTGCACATTGGCACACACATAAATACAAGGATGAAGTCCTCGTACTTCGCAGCACGAAGTTGAGCAAAAATCGACAATACGACAAAATATTGTACGTTCTACGCATTGTCAATTTAAGGGGGTTGAGGGAGTTGAGAGGGTTAAAAGGGCTGAGCGGGCTGAGAGGGTTAAGTGGGACTGCTGGGTGGGCGCTGGTGTTGGCTGAACGTGCTTGGCCAAACTTATTGACATGACATAAAAATGCTCGTCTATGATTTCTGGCTTATGCACACGAAATCCGATTGCTGAATTTACAATAATTTGGGCAATTCCGTTAGCAAGTTATCAAGTTTACAACGAGCAACGAGTATGTTCTATTCTATTTTTATTATCAACTTTTTCCCTTTTCCTTTTCCCTTTCCCTTTCAATTTTATTATTATTTTTTGTCCCACAGGTCTTGCGTTTTCATCATTATTTGTTGGCAGACTGACAGCAGAGACACACAGAAAATATTAAAATTTAAATTTGTTTTCTAATAAAAACGAAAACAAGTCCGGCAAATCCCCCCGAGGCCGGAAGGGCGGGAAAAGCAAGGTTGACGAGGGGACTCATGAGTCGAGGAGCAAACGAAATAATATTTACCCAACGTGATTTTGTTTACCTATCTTTTCAAGCCCACCCCCCACTTCCGCGTGTACCTGAGGAAAAAAGAGCCCCCAAAAATGGAAGATTTTTGGGCGGCCACAAATTGTTTATATTTTGTTATTAGTTTGCCGCCGCCCCTCAAATGTTTGCATTTTGATGAAGTACACTTAAGTTAATCCCAGTTCCATTGCGATTCTCAGACCAAGGAGATGGAGAAGGGGCACTTGAAGGAGGCGTTTCATGCTGCAACATGGAACTTAAACTTTGGCCGACTTTATTCCAAGTTGCAGGAAGTTTTTAGTTGCACAAACGCATTGCCGGACCGAAACTTCTGGCCCAGACAAGGCAAGAAAAAAAAACACAACAAATGGCAGCGACTTTATTTAATTAAAAACTTGCCGCACGCATGCAAAGGGAAAGTTTTTTATTCGTTTTATTTTTATTTTTGGCAGCCATGAGTGTTGGACTTTTCATTAGGCATCCGCGTAATTAGCCCTCATCACATGTTGCCAAAAACTTTTACGGCTCACTTTGATGGACAGCATACTTAAATCCGTAGCAGCTCCTCCTTGGCACTGGCACTGGCACTCGCTTAGCCTTCGGAACAGCATCTGGGGAGCAATCTCTTTTGATGTCACTGCCAGTCGCTTTATTGTCCGCCCTAAATCTCTATTACAATCCGAGGTGTACTTCGGGGTGTACTAATTTAATGCTTCCAGCATGTAAACGGCACGACTGTTGGCTCCCCGAACGGTGCTGGGAATGGCCGGGATGAGGATGCTGTCCGGGCGTGAGGCTTGGATTTCTTAGATTTCCCGGAACTGCGCTAAGTAACTCCGCCTCCCACGGCATATAATTCACTGGGAAATCTTGCGGTCAACTTGATTTAAATTGCGCCACCCTCGAGGGTCAACACCGTGGCTGCTGGAAGTTAAATAAAAAATGTGCTTTAAGCATCCGCCTTGCATTTTTTTCATTGGCATTTAATTACGCGTCAAAGGCATTTTATTTCATTAATGCCGGGAAAATGCAGTTAAATGAGGGTTTCCATGTGCCAAAAGTTTTAAATTGAAAGGGAAATTGGACACTGAAATAGTACGAAATACATTACTTAAACTTTATATCAATAACAGGATTTAAAGGATTATTTGTTTTTTTTTTTAGGAATTGTTGTAAAATTCGATCTATTGTTTAGTTTCAGGAAAAAGTTTGTCCTGCATCAATGGCTTTTAAACAAACTTCTCACAAATTCGTCAACCGAATTAAATATTTATTTATGGTTCAATTAAAGAAATCAAAAAATCTAGATTGAAATAATAATAAAAACACTTCCAAAGAAGCTTAAAACTATAGAAGCTTAAAAATTATAATAATATTCTTTAAAGATCACAGATATAATAAAATGCCTTTTAAGATATTCTTTAAATATCCTTTAAAGCTATTTTCTTTTATACAAAAATATATACATATATAAATATAAATATGGATGGAAATTTTGGCAGAAGTTACTGAACTATGTATTTATTTAATTCACCCTTTTTCATTCCTCGTTTATCGATGCCAAACTTTTACAAAAAGCAATTTCCTTTCCGAGGTGTGAATAAAATGAAATAAATGGAAATATTTGCAATAAAAACTTTTAAAATCGAATACTCCTTTCAGGGCACAATAACCTGCCAGTTAGCCAACAAAAGTAATAATTTTACAATGAGTGAACCTTTATTGCAAAACTAGCTTATATTAGAAATAATTGCCTCCCTCAACAAGTAATATTTTTCTTAGAGTCTTGGCAGCTCTTTAAGTATTTTCGTTTTTGCAATAAAGTTATTGAAATGCAAAACCGCAGTGGGTCCTTTGTGTTCTTTCTTGTCCAAATTGCTTTTTCATTGTCTGCCCTTTAAAATATAATATTTTTATTGCCATGGATACAAATCATATTTAGCCTTTTCGAATGCCGGCAACGACCTTTTGTTTATTTTATTGTTTCCCTGCGAGAAAATCCCATCCTTTTTCCACCTCGCCGCCGCCGCCTGGTGGATGGATGACCTTGTCGGAGTAGCAAAACACACAAACATTTTCAGATTTAATGTATTTATTTGCAGCTGTTGCTATGTCCCGAGCAAATGCTTTATGATTGCAGCAAATGCAAATTGTTTAACTTGGCTATTTAAATTAAAACCAGTGCAAAACAGTTATTAATGGGCGTGATTTATGGGGGTCAGGCACGTTGCCTTGAAATATGCAATATGAAAATTAATAAAGCGCGAGGCTTAAATCTTAAATCCTTTTGCAAAACACACACATATGCCTCGGGGGAATTTATTACTCAGTCACCTGACTCCGGCCCCAAAAACTTCCTGCTGCTACAACCGGAAACCCCGCCCCACCCCACAATGTTTTCCGTAGATTTGGAAAATTATTCGCATTTTATGGCATTAATTATGCGCTCTCGAGTTGCTCACGTTGCTGCCCGGTTGTTCTTGTTGTTGGTTGTTTGCTTGTTGTTTTTGTTGCTGTTGTTGTTCACATTAATAAACGCGCATTTAATGAAATTGCAAACGTGCAGCTACATAATTAATTGTTTGAATAAATTAAATAAATGCCGGCCGAATTACAATCCGCCAGCGATTCCTCCTGCGCTCCGACCATGAATTTCAAAGTTGACTTTGGATTCACCAATTAATTCGATTATTGTCATCAATGCCAACAAATTTTTAATTACTTGCCTTTAACAGTCAGCCTTGTTTGCTAATCGAATATAATATTTAAGAGTTCGTTTTTTTATTCCTGATTTTCTAACGAATGCCTTTTTTTTTTGTTTGATACGATTTTAATATTATTTAATTAAGGCAAATTAGTTTAGTGCTTTTTTCAATTCATACGATTATCGATTATTTATTATATCGATTATAGTATTTGAAATAAGTGGCAGCACTGCCGAACAATAACTGACGGCAAACCTGTCAAAATACTTTTTTTTCCACATCTGACAACTCTGCCAAAGTTGACAAGGAGAACACAATCAATATACATTTCAAAAATCATTGCTCCGCCTCCCCGAGCAGGTCGGTTTAATTTATTTTATTTTCCGTTTCTTTTTATTTATTTTTACTTTTTTTCTAAATATTTCATATTTTATTTTTTTATAATTATCTTTCTTAATGAAGCGCACATGATCATTTTAGAAAAATAATAATAAATAATAATTAATTTTTGAATATAGCGTTTTTAACTAGGAAAGTTTACAAGTCTGAAACATTTATTATTACATTAATTAATTTACGAAGTAATTTTCAAAGTTCTAATTAAGTTCAAATCAAATTAAATGCCTCGGGGCTTATTATTTTTTCTAAACACTCCGAAGGCTTAACCTTATCAATTTATCAACTTCCTTATTTCCTACTTACCAAAAATTTTCCCGTTTAAATTATTTCTGAATTCCAAAATATAATTTAATAATTGCCCTCAATCTTTTGCTTAGTTCCGCAAGTCCTTCCATATTTGCAACATCCTTTAACGGGGCTCAGAATTGGCCAAGAATCCAATTTAAACACTTGGCCCAGAGTGGCGCGGTGCTGGTGAAAATGTGCAGCATTCTCATTCGAACAATTAGAACACTTACCTGGCCCTAGACCGGTTAATGAAAACTTTTCTGCGCATCGAGCCTGAATAGAGCCCCGGGCCCTAGGGCCAGGGAGAGGGAAAAGTTGAATAAGTAATAAACCAGCCAACGGCCGCAGATGAATGGCTTTCGTGGGCGGAGCTGCGGTGCTGGGAGGCAAGGGAATTTATTTGCAAAAGGCTTGACCAACTTCTGAACTTTGAGTGGCTCTTGATGCGATTGCAATTGTTGTCGAGTCGAGTTCGGTCCGGGGACTTGGGGCGGGGACTTGTAGCCATTCCAATTCCTTGGAGTCTGTATAAATATCTAGGAGAAGATTTAAATTATGACATAATTAATTGCATATATCCATTTGGAGGAATGAACACAAGCTGGACACCTATAGCCTTGTCCGAATAGATTAGACAAGCTGTATGGCCATAAAAGCGTCCAAATGGCAACACATGCTCGGGGCAAAGGACACTATGAGAGAGAGGCTCTGCAGTTTAATCAACATTTTGCATAATTCACACAATATGCTTGAACTCAACATGGGTTAATAAGGAGACACAACTAAAAGTTTAGAGATTCAAGACTATAAGATACCCGGTAATAGGTCTAAGTCTAAAGAATACAAAGCCAAATCATAAATCGATAAAATAACCTATGAAAATAGTCGTAAAACATTGCATTGCATGAAAAATATCAATAATTATATTTTTAAAACAGTCTTTTTAAAATAAAATATATTTTAAATTAAACTAATGGAGCAACTTTGCACAACCACAGATACAACTTAAAGATACTAGATTCATGACTATAATGTAACCGATAATGGGTTTAAATGTAAAGAATATAAGTCCGTTATTAAATATCGATAAAAATAACCTATCGAAAGAATCGTTATAAATTTTATACTCAGTTTTAAAAACATCGATAATAATATAATTGCAAGTTTCTTTTTCAATTAAAATATTTTTAAATTAAGCTGGCACAATTAAAAATACTAAAAAATATCGAAAGCTTAACAAGTAGAAAGTAAATCCTTTCTACACCAAAATTCCGATTTAAGCCACTTCTAGTATTAAGTTCATAAATTACTATGCCAAAACTTACCTTATAATACACTTAATATTTTTAAATATCCTTTTTAAACATTTAAGGCACACTTTTCACACATAACCAATATACCCCTCTAAGCAGCAAATACCTCGTGCTATAACACTATGTCTGACCTCTAGAAGTTACATATTAATCTTGATTTGTATAGCCAAGCAGAAAGAGCCCAAAATGAGCTATGGAAATTCAATTAGCCGCTTCAGATCAGATGACCAGATGAGTAATTAAGGATATTTGCCCTTCAAAAACTCGGCAAATTTCTCATATCAAAGTGCAACATGTAAGTGTACAGCGGAAATTCATATTTTATTCATGATAGCGGAATTGACGGCAGCTGATCCTTGTATACAGGATACATCCGCATCGGCATAACCCTTGGCCCTCTCTCCGCACATAAACAATGAAAATTACACAGCATTTGTTGTATTCTCAGAAGTTCGAACGCGTTTGGCATTAGAGGGCAAAATTTGCATAACGTAAACATGCATTTTCAGCTCTATTTCAGTTATTCCTAAATTTTGATGCATCCATCCAAGCAGAGGTCGGGGGAAACAGGAGCTATAATTATAATTTGCATATTAACATCGGGTTGTGGGGCCGGGGGGCTTGTTGGCAGTTATAGTCGAGAACTGATTATGATTTCGGCTGTGTCATGAATGAAGCGAAAACTGAATCAAGGGACTTGTTATGTCAGAAACTATGATTTTCGGAATGGAGAGTGTATTTCGCATAACTAAAATTTAAGGTAGCTAGAGTTAAGGTTAAGCTTGAAGGAGATTGAAGCACTTATTTGTATGATCCATTTAATAACTTCACTAAGTGCTTTCTTATTCCTTTTATCCATAAAGATTTATTACCATATCACCTTGCCTTGGACTGACACAAGCATTAATATTGAATATCAAAGAATTTCGTTATCAGCATCGTGTATATTCTACATGGAATTCCAGCTCTCTCCTTGCGATATGGGAAAATTTAATTCAAATTCTATATGTACATGTGAAAGTACCCGCCCCGTGGAACAGGTATTTATTTAATGCATTTAAATTGAATGAAAATGCCAATTTTTGTTGCTTGCCTTGGCCCGCTGCCGTTGCCGTTGCCACCGGCGTTGACTTTGGTGAGTTGAAACCCCAGAGCTGTCAATCAAAGTCAGTGGCAAGTTTATTGCACTTGTAACCGAGGAGAAAGTGGAGCGAGAGCGAGTCCTGGGGGGACTCCTTTCTGCCAGGCAAGGAAGTGTCTGGTGTAGCCACAGAGTTATTTGTTTGCACATAAAAATAAGCCAGGACGACGTCGTCTCCTGGGGAATATCGAGGCTGTGGCAGACATTCGCACATGTAGGGCTCCATAAAGAGTTTTCTCTGCACTACAAACATCTTTTGAAAATATATATAAAATAAAGAAAATGGAAAATGATGAGAAACAATCATGCAATCATCAAATAAGGATTTTGTGTGTGAGTAAAATCACAAATATAATGGGAGACAGTCTTAACTTGCAGACTAGGGCTAAATAAATTTATAAATAAATCTTTTTCTGAATAACAAATTAATTTATCTTACTGCAGACTTACTTTCACTTCATTTCATATCTCCTAGATAAAATCCCTTACCAAGAACTTATTAAAAATAAAGGGCACAAAGGAGCAGCCCTGCTGTACATCACTTGGAATTTTCATATGAAAGCCACGAGTCGTCGCTTACAACACAAACAAACTGCCAAGAAAAATAGGAAATTAGTTTTTGCCAGGCAAAATGGAGAAGAAAAACCTGAAAAAGATATAGTTAGAGAGAGGGAAGGGGCTCTTGTGTGTGTCTAGCTAATTGAAATTAATTAAGTGCGTATGCTTTTGGCTGAAGTCATGGCTGATTGCCACGAGGAAATTGCATTTGTTCCAGCCAAACTTGGCACTCGCATCGTGACCCCAGCATTTCTGCACAATCAACACATTTAACCTTTTCCGCAATGCCCTTTCATCTCGCCGATTGAGTGCGAAAAAAGATCAAGTAAAGGAAGAATCCACAGGCAATAATTTATTAAAGCCTCGAGTCAAACCCCCGACCCTCTCTCATTAGGGATTGAGTTGGTAAACAACTCATCCAGCCTCATCTCTGGCCGGGGGGGCTTAATTTTAAAACTGAACTTTATTGGACATTGGGCGATGGGCCAGTGACCCGAGCCTGACACCTTTATATATTTATTTCGCTAGACTTGCGACGACGTGACAATTTTAGCAAACGGCCAGCCGGGTAATCCGCCGACCTGATGAAGGTTCATGTTCAATGCCAGGCCAGCAATTATTATTAACTGTGCCCCAGGGTGCCGTCCCCCGGGTTAGCTGTCCATGCTCTCGCACTTTGAGGACTGATCAGTGGTGCCAAAATGTTTAGTTTTTATCTTTATATATTTTTTTAGTTTTAGTATATTATTTATTGGCTTAAACATGGGGTTTTATGTGGCTGAGTTTCTAGAGATGTTTAAGAAGGTTAATATAAGAAATATGCTATGTGCATTAAGAGCTCTTTTAATTCTTAGAAATATTGTAATAAAAAAATTTAAGTTCCATATTTTTTACCTAATTAATTTCTTATATTTCTTGTTCCCTTTTGGGCCAAGAAATAATTTGCATTAGAGCTATGACTGATAAGGTTATTATTCTGTTCTATTCTATTATTCCAAGGCCTATTTTTATATTAATTAAACTCACTTAAACACCTTTGATTTTCTCCTCTTCCACTAACACCCAATAAGCAATATCTCCTCTTTTTCTCAAAGCTCATCATGGCTTTATTGGTTGAACCCTTAGTTGGCATCACAGATCCCTCGCTGGCATTGACATTGTGAAGCCCGGCGAGTTGCCAAGGGAGACGTTCGTACGTGCCTGGAATTGGACGTTTGCTGTGGGCGCAACTAGTAGACGGGATTTGCAATAAGCCCCGTCGTCCTTCTCGGCCCAAAGGAATCGCAATCGAAGGGAGCCTGCAGCGACACTCTAATTATGCAACTCTAAGCGGCAAGACGGCTACAAATTTGCGGTGTCTGTCACGCCGGTCTGGGATCACATTACGCATACGCCACGTGAGCCACGGCCGGCCGGCCGGGGGATTCGCATGAATGGCCGAGCCGAGCCGAGGCCTGGTGGCAAGCAGCAGGTAAATGGAAAACGCTAAAAGCTAACCAGATTGCCACCGTAATTGGCCATAATGGTTCATTATTGCTGGCCAGCCACGAAAAAGGGAAAGAAAATGAAGAAAAACAAAAAACCAGGAAAAACAGGATGAAAATCAATGGGAATAAAAGCGGAATCGGGAACAGGAGTCGGGAGAAGAGGCAATGAAAATGGAAATGCGCTGCAAACCTCGAAACACGGTTGCCTAGGTGAGGATTAGGCGGCCAGCTGCAGTTTAAATGAAAATGCCTTCAACATTTCCCAGGCCATTCGAAGCCATTGGAGCGTAACACTTGCCTGAAACTCATTCACAAATATATATCGGGACGAGGATGGCATTAAAGTGCCTTTAAGGTCGTCGCCAGCCGGCGAATATTTGCATAAATAATTCAGTCAGCATAAACAGGAAGAGGAAGCCCGGGCCAGAGTCCTATCGACCTGCGCCACTGCTAGTTTTCCGCCAAGGAGGAGGCGGCGGCCTCTGCGAGTCCTGGTTTTTCCAGCTCCTTGCACTGCAGTTTCCGCCAGGTTGGAAAATTGCGGAAGCGAAAATGGGATATATATATATAAAGAAGTATATTGCAGAAACTATGCAAATCGGTCCCCTCTATTTGTTTTATCTGCTGATTAATGTTATTTATTATTATGGAATGCAAGAGATCCTGTTTCTGTTCCTGTTTCTTTTCCTGTTCCTGTTTACCAGCGCCATCGCCATCGCCTGTCCGCTCCACTCAGGCTTCATTCTAATTACATTTTCATGCTTAAGCCCCCCTGTCTGTCTCGGGGTCCGTCGAAAATGCTTGCAAAATGTTTTTATTAAATTTTCCACTTGGTCTTCCATTGATGCCGGAGCCGGAGAGAGGGAAACGAAGCTGAAACGCCCACTTGTACGCCCACAATACATAAATTAAACGATATATCATGCTGACATCTTAAATATTGTTAAAAACTGTCACGTTTACGGTTTTCTTTGCTTACTCATTCAGTTGGCTCCGGCAGTGGCTTCACCTTCGCTCCGGTTCCGTGCCGTCTCGGATCTGTCGGAGGGAGGCCCTTCTCGCTGGAGGATTTTCGGTCCTGACAGTTAATGGACCATAAGAAATTCAATTAGAGACGTTATGCTGCCACATTCACCTCTCCATGGCCTCATCCTCGAGTCCTGGGCTACTTGCAAAGCTGTTTTTGTTGCCGCTGCTGCCGCTCCTACGGCGCCTTTTGTATGAGGCCTCCATTCTTCTTGTGGCATTATTTTTATTAATGATACTCTATGGCCCACTGTATTTGTCTGGTCGCATTACAAAGCCAAGCCAAAAAGAGGCCAGTCGGATGTCTGTCTGGTCCGTCGCTCCATCGCAGCTCCATCATTCAGATCGACAATGCCCGGGGCTGCGCCTGAATGGAAATTCCGTTTCAAAAAATAGAGAGGCTGCGCAGCAAAGTATGCCATGAATGCGGAATAAATAAATGCAGAGATACGAGTACGTATGCGAGCGAAACTAATCGCACGGCGAAGCATGGGAATCTAGGTGAAACAAGCACTTGGAAAAAAATTATATAAAATTGGATAAAAGTATTGTATAACAATTTTTAATAGCATTAAGCATTTTCTGCTTGTATCTGATATGAACTTCAAAGATTATTTCGCCTAGTTAGTTAATTAATTATTGTCACTTATAATTATTGAACGAAAAAACCTACCAATTGGCAATAATTGTCTTTGTTTTATTTGTTTTAATATAATTTTAAATTTTTGCGCTTCGGTTATCTTTTTCTTCGTATATCGAGTGAAGTTGGCTGCGCTTCATCGAGATCTTATGGTGTTATCGATAAATACTCTCAATATAAGTAAACCAAGTACACACTAGATTACATTACATAACAGCATGTTCACACTTAATACTATAAATACTATTTAACAATAAAAATACCACATTTTCTGACTTTTAATTTTAATTAATGAAATAATCCCACAGTTATATGTTTACACAAAGGCTTCAGAAAAAATATTAAGATTGACAGCTACAAAAATAAACTCAATCCTTTATGGAATTCCCTGGCATACAATATGAATTGAATAGCATAAAAAATGATTGTTTTTATAAAAAATTTTCCATGTTTTTCCACGTGCAGGTATTTGAAGCATTTCAGACACACACGCACATAAAACGCACCTTCTAACTGACCAAGAAATCAAAGCCAACTGGCAATTGGCGAAACGTCAAGCGCTTTAATTAAGCTAAGCAGCGATAAGCTAAACGGCAAACAAAACTCTCAGGCCCCCAGCCCACACCCACAGCCACCGCACCCGTGATCCGAAATCGCGTTCGAACGAACACCTGAACATTATCCTAGCAGGCGAAAGGCGAAACACCTGAAAAGGCTGACTCACCTGGCGGCTTGTTTGCTTATTTGCCTTCGTGATTCCGATGGTGATTGTGCGCTGGCGTTTTGCCGGTTTCTTCGTCGCCGCCTTCATTAGCAGTCCTTCGCACCTTTCCCCTTGTGCGTGGGCGCTCATTTGCATAGCTTTCTCTCGTACTCTTACAGAGGGAAGTAATCCCCGAGAGCCCACCTGAAACCCCACCTGACACCCGGCCCATCATACACGTTAATCAAGTGCTATCGACTTCAATCTGTGCATTTGTCTTTGAGCTTTATGCGGTCATAAGTTTCACGCAAGAAAACCGCAGTTGGTTTACACTAGGAATTATAGGATATATCTGATTCGTGAAAATAAACAAAGAAATTATAGGGGATGGGACATCCTTCACTAAGTTTTAAGCAGAAAGGCCTATAAAAATATCATGATGGCATGATATAAGCCTCCCACAAAACCCATAAACGTATAATAGGATATGAGTTCGAATGCCCATAATCCCGGTCAAGTGGCGTCCCATAATCTCTGCTCTCCACGCTTATTACGGTCTGCAATTATACGCCATATTCGCGATTTTTTTCCCCCGCCAACTTGAAAAGCTTGGCAAACATCAGCCGGCAGACAACAAATCGATCAATCGCTGCCACTTGGCCCGCTCCACTCCTCATTCGCAGCCTCGTTTTGATAGCTGCAAATTGGTTTTTCTACTTGATGCAACTGCAATGCGATACAAAAAAGGAAAATCTAGCGAACGAAATAGCGGTGGAAAATGCCGAAGGAAAATGGCCAAGTTGAGTTGGTAAGAAACGCAGACAAGCCAAGGCAGTAGCAAGGAAGCAGGAGCTGGAGCGAAGTCAGCGACAATGAATGCCATTTATAATGCAGTCGAGTTCTTAGTAGAAATATATAGAGCAATGCAACTGGAACTTTGGTATGATTCGAATACGGAATACCTAAAATGGGTAAGGTTTCCGAATAAGCACTAGGGAATTATAGGAGAATGCAAGAGGGACAAGATCAGGAGCTGAGAAGGCCTTGCTTTTAGTAAAGTTTTTATCTAAACTTTTATTTTTCACGATGAATTTGATTCAAATAATGAATACCTTAAAAATATATGGTTTCAGAGTAAGCACTTGGGAATTTTAGTGAAAAAGAAGCGCCCATATTGAGCCCCTTGTACGCCTTGTTGCGCAAAACAAAAAGAAAAATACATAAAATAATTTATATAGATCTAAAGGAATTAAAAACCAACCAAAAACCTAAAGAGATAAGTTTAAATTTAATTTAGATATTTTCAACCTTTTAAAGGATTATCTAAATGAATTTAGCAATTTTCCACTTCATTTTCTTTTATTTAGCATGCCAGACTCTCCCTCTGTTATGTATCCTTCTCTCTAAAAAAGACCACAACATTTGTATAAAATTTTCAAGGCTATTCAATTACAGCTTTCATGTGTGTCAACGAAATTTGATTGATTGCTCCTAGTCGGTGGTCGTTCATTTAAATGAAAAATACAATTTCCCAGCCAGTCGCAATCGGAATATACCCCTCACAACTCCGAAATAAGAGAGAGAGACTGAATGCTGTGCAGTGCAAACACTTCACACTTCACAGCATTGGCATTTCAATTATGGCCGAAAGCAAAGTAAACTACTTAGCGGAAAGTGGCAAACGAGCAGGAATGCTGCTCTCTGTCCCATTATCATTTAATATATATATGTTTGTGTAGGAGGAGTTTTCATCAATATTTATAAATTTATATTGTTGCAACGCGACTGATTTCCAATTACAGCTGAGGCGAAACTATCCCCCGATGGCATTTCGCCATTGTTGCGGTCCAACCAACGTCGTTAGATTTGTTCAGTCAACTGCGAAGAAATTCGAATACTTCAATTAAACAAAATGTTCGATTCGATAAGCAGACCGGCACTGGTACCGGCACCGAAGTTCCCATAATGTGGCTGTCGTAGCAGAAGCCCCAAAGGAGAGGACTCATAAAAAAAGGAAGCAATATTTCTGGCAGTTCACTGGTTAGTTGTGCCCTCGGATTTTACGCTACAATGGAATCTCTGCTTCGATGAAAATGGAACCACTCGTCCATCAATAATCCCTGGCGAGATTTTTACTAAGCCTTTCCAGTTTTTTATGCAGTCTAATGCGCTGCATTGTTTTTTATTGGGAGTTAGAGGAGTTTTATCATGAATATTTATAATCGGAAAAAAGATCTTTGTCCAATTTTATCTACAAAATAAATTGCTAAACGATCGTACAAGTATTACCAACACAAGACTACTTTTAGTTTCTATCCTTCCTGTTACTAAGAGCCTTTCTTTGCGCTTCTTAGATAATGTTCTTAGAACATACATTTTACTTAGAGCTCCTCTCAGCGGTCTCGTGCTTTTTACTTAGAGCTTTTCTCTGCGCTTCTCAAATAATAAACTCAGAGCCCCTCTCTGCGCTTCTCACAAGTTTTACTTAAAGTCCTTTATCATTATTTTAATTTTTCAACAAAAGCCTAACGATCTTATTTTATTTTAATCATACATATTATTTAAATGTAACATATATTTAATTAATTAATTATAAGATAAGCTACGTTACAAATTATACATTACAGATTACAGATTTTTACAAAAGCACATCCTTAATTCATTCCAAATATGTTCACTAAATAAAACAAGTTCTTTAGCTGACTGAAAATTGCTCTGCTTAAATTCTCCAACAATTAATAAACATCAACAGATGCCAGAGAACTGAAATATATTCCTTTGGCATCCCATATAATGCAGTCAGTTAGTAGTCTGCTTCGCTTTCCCTGGTAACTTGCAACCCAGATATGCACAACTCTCTCCATCCCGCCCACTTTTCCAGCCCCTTTCCGCCCACATCCATTACATGTTTCCACTTAGTACATTTTCGCCAACTATTTCAATTTGCATAGGAAAACATTTAGCAGGCCAAAAGCCTTTGTAAGCTCCTTCAACTTAATTGTGTTTATTTGCACTAATGAAAGTTTAATGTTTGCCCCGTAATGTCCTGCCTTTCTTGGCAAAAAGGGGTAGCCAAAGGTAGTTAAGTCGCCGCATTCAATTGTTTTCTGATTGACCAAAGGCATCATTAAGTTGCATCATTTTTGTGTTTGTTAGCAACTTTGGCCCTAGAGGTATCCTATGCAGATTTGACCACAAAATCCCTCGAAAGTGCAAAAAAAGTTAACTTTGCTTTCGAGTAATTGCGCATAACTCTCGCTTATGGTGCTATGTGCAAAAAGTTTCGAGAGCTGAACACCAGAATCGTACAGGAAAAAATACTAACAAAGCTTCATTTATTTATTGTTCAAAAGGGCATAGTTAGTTTTATGTTTTATATCCCCACAAAAAGTGTTTTCGGAAAAAAAATTCAACTCGTTTGGATCTTATTTAAAGATATTTATGTACCTGGACCTTACTAATTGGAAATGGTGGAATATTTATTAATAAAATTTAAAATAATATTATATAAGTTATTTGTTTTAAGAATGAGAACATTTTATACTTATTTTTAAAAAAGAAAGCTTGCTAGTCTTACTCCTTATTTTAAATAAAAAGATGTTATAGCTAGGGTATCAGCAATCAAGCAAAGAACACCTTAAACAATTCGAAACAATAAACCGAAATTCTCTTGGCCAAAATTCCTAACACGGAAATATTCGAAGCATTTAAAATCCAAGTTTATCAAGTGAATATTTCGATCTCAATTACTTTGCCATATCTCTGCCATTTGAGCGCCTGGAGAGCATTTGCCCAAAATCGAAATCCGATTTCACCTTTTGGTCAACAACAGCCAGAAGCCGGAGGATATGGAAAAACTTGAAACTGTTGCAGATAAAAGGAAAAGTGAACAACAATTGCTGGAACTTTTAATGGCTGTCCATTTAAGCCAATTGAAGCCAGTCTGGACTGTTTGGCATTTATAATATGCCTTTGTGCCCGGCCAGAGCACGAAGATGCCCCAGCGTTGGGGCATTGTGTAACCAAACCAAAATTGAAACCAGCAAGGCAGCAGCCACAAAGCAAGAATCAATTGAAATCAACATATGCGCCGAGTGGACGTGGCCGAGAGAGGGCAAAAATCATTGCCAGTGCAATTGCGAGACCAGCCGCATGCAGACTCCTGTGGTAAATACGCAATTACCAAAGGCCCCCGATGCAGCAGGTCCTGCAGCAGATCCTGCAACTGCAACGGCAATGGCAACTGCAACTGCTGCAGGAACAACTCCAGCTGCAAGCAGGACATGGACATGGAGAGCGGAACTGGGGCATGCGGGCTTAATGCGCACTTGAATATTTCATTTTGCGACGGCACTAACTGGTCAACCGAGTGGCCCATAGACCATCCACCACTGGCCAGTGACCAGGACCTAGTATTGCGCCCGGCTCCGGTGCCGAGGTACTGGAGGGGCATAACAATGACAGCCAACAATGGCAACAAATAAGCCCAAAAATAAACAGGATCCCCGGCTAAACAAATAACAGTAAATAACAGCAGCAGCCACATGAACTGCCCCAGTAGTGTGTGCGGCAGACAATAGCTCATAAAATTACGTTTATGCGAGAGAAAATGGCTTAAAGTTAATTAAAACTAAAAACTAGAAATAAAAAAGGTGAAAAAAATTTAGCCTTTGCTTGTTAAAGCCTTAAAATGTTAGTTTTAATCTTTGAAATACATTTATTAAACGATTTAATGAATACAAATATGATATACTTGAATATTTTATCATTTTCCTTTTTTTTATATTAAAGATGAATGCAATTTATATTTCTAATCATAATTCATACAAAATCTTCACAAAATTCATAATAAAATATATAAGCCTTTCTTTAACAAAGCCTTGAAATATCAATTTTAATCTTTGAGTTGATTATAAATATGATTATAAATACGATATACTTGAATATTTTTACCATTTTCCTTATTTTAATATTAAAGATAAATGCAAGTTATATTTCAAATCATAGTTCATAAGATATCTTCACGAAATTCATGATAAAATATGTAAGCCTTGGTTTGCCAAAGCCTTAAAATATAAATTTTAATCTTTGATGGTTTTATAAAAAAATGGTAAATGAGCTGATTTCATAAATTTGTAAATATGATATATTGAAATATTCTACTACTTTCTAATATTTTTTTCCCCTTGTTCTTATATTACAGAAAAATGCATTTAATATTTTTATGGATAATTTATAAAATCTTTTCTTCAAATTCAAAGGAACGCTTGATTTCCTAACAATTTTCTTGGAATTTTTCTTTTGTATATTACAGAGAAATCCAATTTATATTTATATTTATACTTATATTAAATTAAATCTCTTCTCGAAATTCATGAAAATAATCTATTCCCTAACAATATTCTTGGGATTTTTCGTGTTCTTATATTAAAGAGAATTCAAATTCATATTTACATTCATAATTCACAAAATTTCATTTCGAAATGCAAGGAAATACTCAATTCCCTAACAACCTCCAAGTGCCAAAGTCATTTATTAAAGCCAAGCAGCTACTTTGCTCATAAAACTGAACACCTGTTCTCCCGAAATTTATTAAGCATACGCCCTGTTGGCCCTTAGCCCCCTTCAAAAAATGGTGATGAATGCTTCAAGCTCAGCAGGACTTTAATTCAGGATTTCCCCTAACCGTCAGCTAATCCTTCAGATAAATGTGAACTCTCCGCGACGCATAAACACTCGCTTAGCACACCCTGGCCAAATGGTGCACTAATCGCCTGTGCATTGGCTGCCTCGTCCCTCGTCCTATTCACATTGTTGGCCGGCTGGCCAAAGAACGAATAAGAAAAAAACTTTGCATAAAAACGGGTTAGTGTGTGTGTGTGTGTGTTAGCTTGGCCAGATACTGGGTCGAAATGGGTCAATGGAACTTTATAGCGAGCGAGAGAGCGAGAGCTGCAGACACCAATCTCCGCAGCCATCGCCATCGCCAGCTCCATGTAATCGTTGCAGCAAATAAATTTCAAACGCTGTCACATAAATTCGAATGTTCTGTTCTGCGCTGTCCTCTTCCTTTATTTTTTTTTTTTGGGAGCGCTGGACAGCGTTGTAGCTAAAATTAAATTTGACTGCACATTGTTAATAGGTCTGCAATGTGCCCATAAATGCCCCATAAATTAGTCTGGGTCGCCGGAGCACTACCACTGCGATAGGGCTAATGAAATATGAGAGGAACAACAACCAAAGGGAAGAGCCTATATTTTTTCATTGTTGGTTCATCCTTTTTTTTTTTTTGGTTGGCGGGACTCACCTGGAAAGTATGCAACGCCTAGGCCAGTTAATTACGAGCCTGCCAGGGAGCGAACGAAGGAGCCAACGAAGGAACATACACAAAGAAATCACTTACTGTCATAATCAAATTGGCCAACTCGGGCCAAAGTTTGGCATAACTTGAATGCGCTTATTAAATTTATTTGCCCTCAAAAAGACAAACTTTGACTACGTTTGGCCTGGCCCTTCGTCCTGAAATTGGCGACGTAGCCTCAAGTGCTTCCCCACCTTTTTGGTACACTGAGAAAATATCTTATATCAAAAGTTCAGCTGCCAAAAAGTATGCTGTGAATAAATCATTGATTTAAGAAAACTTGGCATACTTTTAGGCTCTTCTTCAGGAGATTCGAAATCTCTTTAACATTTTTGTAGTTCATTTATTAAGAAGACATTGTAATTCCTTTTTAAATAAACTAAATGGTTATGCTACGATTTAATTTTTCATGAAAAATATATATATAAATAATAGTAAATAAATATGTTAAAGTAAATAAATTAAATACTACACTTAATTTATATTTCTACATATTTCTGTAGTTCACCCACTGTAAATTCATTTTAAATAAATTAAATGTCTTTAAAAAAGTAAGTAATGGGTGTAAAGGTGATTTACCTTTAAATAAAATATATTAAACCACTTAAGGTATATTTCTATATATTTCTAAATTATTTTTGCCTTAATAATTATAAGTCATGGTTGTTAAAGTGGTTTTTCCTTTAATAAGACATATTTAAAATCTAAATGTATGCTTTAAATTAGGCTTTGTAATATTTTCTGTATTATAACAATTAAAAGCCCATTCAGGTCCTTAAATACCCAAATATTAGCTTTACTTTTGTACTTTTTCAGCGTGTACACATAGACTGTGTTTGAGCCAAAAGTTGTGTTGGCAAAATTTAAGGTTATCCACCTGCAAAAATCAATAGGCCAAATGACAGAAGCCCCGGCAACATGAGGCAAATAAGCCTTGGGCCTTTAAATAACAGTTCTACCCTGTTGACTTTCGTCAGGTTCGGTTCGTGCATATGGGCGGGTTTGTAGGTATGTTCATGGAGAAAATGGGGGGCTTTCCGGCGGAGTGAGAGAGTAAAAGTAGAAAGCCAGGGCAAGGCAAAAGTTTGCCAACTCTATCATTATTTGTGCAATTTCAGCTTAGTGTGGGATATTTGCAGAGACGACGTCTGGCTTGATTTGCCTGCTATTTTTGTTTTAATTATGCCAACTAAACATCGTACAGTGGAGCCTCGAGGGAGGAAGCAGGAGCAGAAGGACTTCACAAATGTTTTTGTCGAGATAAAACACTGTACTTGCCGGCATCCGACATCCCCGGTTGTCATCGTCACTCTCTGCCAGCTCGCTGAACTTGTAATATTTGTAATAAACTGATTTAATTACTTGACAAGCACGTGTCTACACACCGATTGTACACAATTAGAGACAATTGAATGCATATATTAAAATTAATTGACTTGATTGAAATTCCGAATATTCATTGACTAAGCGAAGCGAGGCAAGTGAGAAGAAGTCGTCCTTTTGTCACCTTCGTTATTGATTGATGGACCTCAACTGGCACTTGGGCTAATTTATATTTAATTCAATTTTTAATATAACTAATTTCAAATTGAATTCATAAATTGCTATGAGGTGTTGTCATAATTGCCAGAGAGTTCAAAGTAAGGTAATCAACCTTTGACTCCTTGCAAATTCAATAAGCTTGCTAATTTTGCATTATTACTCCTGCCAAAAGCAATCGAAGGGACAATAGACAATAGAGTTTTATGCCAACGAAACCAAAACAATTTAATTTAATTGTTTGCATATTTGATTTTGTGGTCAGTTGGCTAAAAAGCCAACTGGCTGAATAAGTAATATTCGAATTGCCTTTTTTGTTGTCTATTATTCGCATGGAAAACGCCCCAGGGAACCGAAATCCAATAAAGTACAACTGATACAAGCTACGAATTAATTAAAAATATATTTATTTGTGTGGCAGGACTCCTATTGCAGGTGAGTCCAAAGAATCTGTCCATCTATATTAAATTCAAGGAAGTTGAAGGTAACAAGTCAACGGAAATGCTTGCCATTACTCTGTTTAAATTATGCATTTATCATTTTATTTCAGTGGCAAATAAAATGCTGCCAAATTGGTTTTTTTATTGAATTTTAAATTAAAGGTATTTATGTATAAATTGATGCATTTCCTACCGCTTCCGCACATTTAAAGAGTTACTTTTGGGGTAACATGGAAATCAACAAGTTTTCCCCATATGCGTTAAACACATTTTGCATTTTCCGAATATGAGACAAGCATTTGCGTCATATTATGAATATTACGTGTATTTTAAATAAAATAAAACTCTCACACACGCACACACAGGGGAAGCTGTGATAATGCACTATAGGCTGGATGACTACTTTTTGTGGCCAAAAAGCATTTTTTCGAAAGTCCGAAATATTAAGATTTGATGATGCCATTCTGTTAGTAAAATATCAGTCTTGAATGTTACGTAACAGAAATTTTAACAGAGGCACGCTCTGTTAAGATATCGGCTGTTAAAACAGCTGTTCAGAGAGTCGTGCACACGTGAGCTTGCTATCGAAAAAAAATATGCTAGTAAAAGTTAATAAAAAAGGCACTAATTTACGTTTTTGATAATCAATTTATAATGTCATCGAAAGAGAGTGGTTTGTACTATGTGTTTGTGATTGTCAACTGTTGGATTGCTTGTGATGGTCCCTGTAATTCAGTGTTTTTAAATGTGCTTTTAGCTGTATTAGGCAATAACAAAAATCATGTTTAATTAGAGATATAAACGGAGTTTCACCTAGTTTCACCTTAATATTGATATTGGGTTGTAGGTAATT